>QKYT01000486.1:31973-58441 GCA_003550305.1 Glomus cerebriforme | reverse complement strand
TTCTTAACCTTTTTATTTTATTTTATTTAGACAAAAAGAGGATGGATATTTTAGCATAAAGTTCTTATCATTCCATATGTTTGGGATCTTCTATTTTTTGGTCTATTCACTTCAACTCTAATCAAGTTCTCTATCAAGGTAAATGTTATATTCAGTAATGAATTTATTGTTTGATATATTTAAAGCTAACATTTTTTTATTATTATTATAGTTGTGAGGAGTTTGCAATGAGGTCATTATAACAGAATGGTCACATTACAAACTCTTCATACAGATACAATTGTCCTTTTAAACATATTTTTGGCTTTATTTTTTTTTTAGTTCCTTCATGATTTTTCTTCTTTTTTTCTTAATTTATTTTGATTAGATAAACAAGGGATGGGTGATTCCCTTGTATTAGACTTCCCTTTTTAGTTAAAAACAGGGGATGGGTGATTCCCTTGTATTAGATTTCTTTTTTTCTTTTTTAGTTAAAAACAAAGGATGGGTGATACCCTTGTATTAGATTTCTTTTTTTCTTTTTAGTTAAAAACAAGGAGATGGGTGATTATTTTTTTCTTACCTTTTTTATTTTATTTTATTTAGACAAATAAGAGGATGGATACTTTTAGCATAAAGTTCTTATCATTCCATATGTTTGGATCTCTTATTTTTTGGTCTATTCACTTCAACTCTAATCAAGTTCTCTATCAAGGTAAATGTTATATTCAGTAATGAATTTATTGTTTAATATATTTAAAGCTAACATTTTTTATTATTATTATAGTTGTGAGGAGTTTGCAATGAGGCCATTATAACAGAATGGTCACATTACAAACTCCTCATACAGATACAATTGTCCTCCTTTTAAACATATTTTTGGCTTATTTTTTTTTTAGTTCCTTCATGATTTTCTTCTTTTTTTTCTTAATTTATTTTGATTAGATAAACAAGGGATGGGTGATTCCCTTGTATTAGATTTCTTTTTTTCTATTTAGTTAAAAACAAGGAGATGGATGATTCCCTTGTTATTAGATTTTTTTCTTAACTTTTTTNTTTTATTTTATTTAGACAAACAAGAGGATGGATACTTTTAGCATAAAGTTCTTATCATTCCATATGTTGGATCTTCTATTTTTTGGTCTATTCACTTCAACTCTAATCAAGTTCTCTAACAAGGTAAATGTTATATTTACCTAGCTTTAAATATATGAAACAATAAATTCATTGCTATTTATTAATATTTTTTTTATTATTATTATAGGGTTGAGGAGTTTGCAGTGATTCTTTTACACTGTCTAAGATCTTTAAAATCAAAAGAGTTACTTTTAAAATAACAAAAAAATATATTTGCAGTTTTGTATATATATTTAATAATAAATTTAATATAAGTAATGAATAAAATTCTTTTATTAATTTACATTCAAAAAAATTTGCTAACTTTCTATAATAAATGGAAACTTAAATAAATAGAAGGTAATTAAATTCTACTATTTCAATAATTTTTTTTCATTTTCCAAATAAATCACAAGTAGTTACTCACTAATAGTGTAATTTTCTATTCCATTAGTAGTAAAACAAAATAATAAACTACTGTATGTTTGTTGTACTTACTTTTTCTTGAATAATTAATTTTACATTGTTTAGAAAATATTAATTACAGATAACTTAAATATAACTATAAAAAAAATCATTTTAAAATATTTCATTTTAAGAAATATTTACACTTTTTTTTAATAAATATATAGGGAATTTTTTCCTTTTTTTTCTAAATTTAAATAACAGAGTTTATGAATAACAGTAATAATATACGCTAACAAATGAAATTTGTTCTTGGCATGTTAAAAAGCATATTTGTAAAAATTTTATTTACTTATTTTTGTTTTAAGGTATCATAATTTTTGTGCATTTATAATACAATTATTATTTTTTTGCAAGTAAAAAATAGATCAATATGTGTTATGACATTCTTAAAAAGCATAAACTGGTTTTTATACTGGATTAATAAAATTCTGTCCTAATATTCCGGACACTGAGACATTAACTTGCCTAGACATTTTCTAGTCATTTGTCAGGCATTCTTTTTTTATAGGGATAGAGATAAAACAAATCTAGTAAGAACATGATTCATGGATCAAAGAGTTTATTTAAAAAGACCCTATAAAAAAAAGAATATATTATTCCAGACACTGAGACATTAACTCGTCTAGGCAATTTCTGGACGTTTTCCAGAATATTGCAATATCTCAACGTCCAGACTTCAGATATTGTACCCCCCTCTTATTATTCATTCAATAGAAACTACACTGAAAATTCCTATTAATGCAGCGGCTCAAAAAAGGCATCTAATGAAATAACAATAGCTAAAAAAAAAACTTACCAAATTTGAACAAATCTACAATTTTAAAACTGGTTTTCAACTTCATCATGATCTGTGTGCAATTTTCCAGACGTTTTCTGGATGCATCCAGACATTTTTGATGACAATGTCCGGATATTCTTTTTTTATAAGGAGTGTAACGCTATTGTCATACTTTATAAACCAAAGAAATAAATATCATTAAAAAATGATTGTGATATTCACAATGCTGTTGATAAAGACGCTGATATCATCAAAGCTTCAATATAGACGGTACTACAGTTTATTTATTTTTAAGTTGATTTATCTATTAAATCAAAGAAAGAAATGAATGAAAAAATCAATTCTAAAATATATATGAAGAATCATTAAAGTTTCTCTAATACAAATCTTCAAAGGAAAATAAATGTAGTCTATCTATCATAAACCCCAAATTCCATCAAAAAATAGTATAATTACTAGCGTAACCCACCGGGATCAATGAATACAGTAAATCGTAAAAATAAGCTGTGATATAATGCCGAGTAAAAATTAAATTTATGTTATTAAATACTTTCTCGCATAGTTATTTCAGAATATTATTCAAAATAATGAAAAACGCCTATTTTGCATAAGATTTATCAAAAAAAATAATAATTAATAATCACGTCGCCGCAGTACGCCATTTCATTTCGCCATTTGCCTGAACCTAAATATGGAATAGATCAGGCGCAGACGCGCCACACATTACACAATTCATAATTATTTATAGTTATATTATATAGATGTCATAGACAAGTCATGTAGGTTATTATTATATGTGCCGATATTATTCTGTAATATTCTATTATATATGATCAATATGATTAATATCAAAAAATCATGAGTCAGATCTGTTTTTTTCCATATAAAAAGAGATATGTACCTGACATTTTTTTTAAAAAACATTAGTATATATTACTTACTAACCTACCACTTAACACCGAAAGAATTATTGGGCCAAATATTGTTACATAGTTTTTGCAATATCGGAAGAAAAGTGTTCCTATTGATAAATGTTCAAACTATCATAAATAGCCGGAACATATAATGGAAAAATACATTTCTGAAACCAAGTAGTATAAAATCATATTAGAGGCCAAAAATAACATGAAGGTACGTGTTAAAGAATATTGAGATTTTTGGAAGCAAACCAAGGGCATATCATTGAATACCATACAGGTTCTGTACTGACTATGGGAAAGGTTCCGTACTTTTTAATGAGCATACGATTCAGTCTTTTAATATTCTGAATATATGGACAATTTGTGTTCTCTTTTGTGAAACTCATCTTTCAATCATCCAAAGCCAAGGTTCACGAAGGACTATAGCAAAATGTTATGCCTGATGGAATAACACATCATTGACTACCATANAGGTTCCGTACTGACTATGGGAAAGGTTCTGCACTTGTCAATGAGCATATGTTTCAGTCTTTCATATTCTGAATATATGGACAATTTGTGTTCTCCTTTTGAATCTAGTCTTTCAGCCAAGGTCCACAAAGGACAATAATGAAATGTTGTGTTAGACCATGTTTTCATTAAACTTANGTTTTTTGGCCGTACTGTACTCACTATCCATTTTTNTTATAGAAAGAGAGAAATCACTAGAAATTAAAAAATTCTGATCATTAGAAAATCTCAAATTTGCTGCGGATATAGAACTAAAATAAAAAGTTAGATCTATTAAAGGTATATGGATAAACATGGCCTAAATTTGTTTNGCAACATATGTACAGTATATTTTNNTTACTTTGTATTTGTTTAATTTAGACAGGAAACCAGAAACATTATACATATCTTTCCTATGAAAGGTTAATTTTTTTTCTTATATCCCTTGTAACATGAGGTATAGTCATGTACAATTTCAACATAATATGAATAAAAAAATCAACAAATTTCGAGCTTATTAAAAATAAACTACCCACTTCTATTGCACGAACAAAACAATATCAACCAGACCAATATTCGTATTCTTTTCACCACATGTTAATGTTAGCCAATTATTTTCTGATAATTAATTTTAATCAAAAAAGACCATCTGTTACAAATTCTTAAGACATTGATAGTTGGTTTTACAGAAAGAACAAAATTAATCAGGCTGAAAGAAAAAGAAATATGTTAATAAATTCAAAGAAGCTTAGCCTTATATTTGAGAAACCTCATTCAGATGCCATTTGTACAAGCAGACTATTAAGTTCTTTAATTTCTAAATGTTCATCAATCAACTTATATTTAAAAGGTAGAAAAATGTGGCCTTTAATATTATTAAATTTTCTAATCATTTAAGAGTACGAAACAATCACAATATTTAAATTTTTACAAGATATTTCTAATGTTTATAGGAATTATTTTCAATTTAAAACTGCTGCTTATTATTGAAAATTGGTTTATATAACAATATTAAAAATCAATCTTTATCTTAGTGTAATAACCTTAGTTAATTTTTCTAAGATATAAATGAAAGAAAACTTTTTCTTTTATTCTTAATTTTTGAAAGTTTTTCAAACTTATTTTGAGCATCTTGGCATCCTTGTTCAGCAGATTTTTTATACCAATATATTGCTAGATTTCTATCTTTTTTAATCGCATATCCATTTTCATACATTAAAGCAAGATTATATTGAGCAACCTTATTTTCCATATTTGCCGCCTTTTGATATAGTTCAAATGCATTTTTCTTATTAACATTGGTTCCAATTCCATCCTCATAGCACTTTCCTAAATTATTTATTCCTTGTGAATTTCCTAAATCTGCTGCCTTTTGGTATAATTCAAATGCTTTTTGCTTATTAATATCTGTTCCAATTCCTTTTTCATAGCACCCTCCTAAATTATTTATTCCTTGTGAGTTTCCTAAATCTGTTGCCTTTTGATATAATTCAAATGCCTTTTGCTCACTAACTTCTGTTCCAATTCCTTTTTCATAGCATAACCCTAATTTAGTTATCCCTTGAGAATTTTTCATATTTGCTGCCTTTTTATATAATTTAAATGCCATTTGCTTATTAATATCAGTTCCAATTCCATTTGAATAACAATATCCTAGGTTAGTTATTCCTTGAGAATTTTTCAAATCTGCTGACTTTTGATATAATTCAAATGCCTTTTGCCAATTAACATCAGTTCCAATTCCACCCTCATAGCACTCTCCTAAATTATTTATTCCTTGTGAATTACCTAAATCTGCTGCCTTTTGATATAATTCAAATGCTTTTTGCTGATTAATTTCTGTTCCAATTCCTTTTTCATAGCACAATCCTAATTTAGTTATTCCTTGAGAATTCTTCAAATCTGCTGCCTTTTCATATAATATAAATGATTTTTGTTTATTAATATCAGTTCCTTTTCCATACTCATAGCATATTCCTAAGTAAATTATTCCTAGTGAATTTCCCAAATCTGCTGATTTTTGATATAATTCAAATGCCTTTTGCTTATTGATTTCTGTTCCAATTCCTTTTTCATAGCATCTTCCTAGGTAGTTTATTCCTTGTGAATTTTCTAAATCTGCTGCCCTTTGATATAATTCAAATGTCTTTTCCTCATTAACATCAATTCCAATTCCATTCAAATAACAATATCCTAAATTAATTATTCCTTGAGAATTTTCCAAATCTGCTGACTTTTGATATAATTCAAACGCTCTTTGCCAATTAACATCAGTTCCAATTCCATCCTCGTAGCATCCTCCTAAATTATTTATTCCTTGCGAATTTCCCAAATCTGCTGCCTTGCAATATAATTCAAATGCCTTTTGCTTATTAATATCAGTTCCAATTCCATCTTCATAGCACCATCCTAAATTATTTATTCCTCGTAAAATTCCCAAATCTGCTGCTCTTTGATATAATTTAAATGCTTTTTGTTTATCAATACTGGTTCCAATTCCTTTTTCATAGCAATATCCTAAATCACTTATTACATTTGGATTTCCTTTTTCTACTATCTGTTGATATAATTCAAATGCCTTTTGCTTATTTATATCAGTCCCAATTCCATGATGATTAAAATATCCGAGTAAATAAATAGAATTTGAGTTATTTTGATTATTTATAAGCCAACTATAGATTTCTTGTAAATTTGTCTTTTGATCATTGATATAATTAAGAACATGTTTCTTTCTTACATTTTCTTCTTTCCCTTCATTTGCCTCTTTAAAAATAAGAGTAACCAATTCAACAACCAAAATGTTTAAATCCCCTTTATTAATTGATGTAGTTGTATATCCTAATTCCTCTATATCCATTTTATCAAAATTTTGAATAAATTGATATAATTCTCCATGTGATGAATTGCAAGTATCTGCACCAACATTACCAACAATTTCTGAATTATTACATTGCGATAATTGTTGATAATTATCTGTTATTATTTTTGCTTTTAATTTAGTAACTACATGAATCATAGTTGGTCTATTATCTGGTTCGCCACTCCAACATTCTAAAAAAAAATATTTTTTTAAGACCTTAAAATTAAATAGTACTTTAAACTAACAACATATCGGTTTTAAAAAATTTACTTACCAATATAAAGATTAGAATAATCAGTAGGGGTGCCTGAAACAATTGTTTCTCTTTTACCCTCTAAAATGTGCATAATCAAAGCAGCATCATATAATTCATCTTTAAATGGTGGTTGACCACTTGATATCTCCCATAAAAGTACTCCAATGCTATAAACATCACTCTTTTCATCTAATGAGTATGGACTATTTAATCGTTTTGGATCAATATAAGGAACTATACCAAATAAATTTGATTTTTGCTCGGATATTTCTTTCACTCTTTTTGATAATCCAAAATCGGCTAATTTGATAGTATTTTGATGAATCAATATATTACCAGGGTGCTATTATCAAATATAATAGAATATAAGCAAATATTAAAGTTATTAATTATTCAATGAAATAAATAAATTACCAAATCACAATGTACTATTCCCTCATCATGTAAACATGACACAGCACAAGCTAACTGGTATGCTAATTTATATTTATCTTCCCAAGTAAGTTTCTTGAATTTTTCTTTCAAATAGTTTCGAAGAGAACTACTATCAGCATACTCCATTACTAATAAATATTTTCTTAATTGACCATTTTGACTTTCTAATTTTAAGATAAACAATTGGTTTTATTTAGTTTGTAAACATTTAAAATAAAATTTTATAATAATACTTTGTACCTTTTTCTGTAATCCCATATAAGCGAATAACATTGTTGTGAAAGTCGACTTCACGTTGAAGTTCAAGCTAAATTAAGAATTCAAATGTTTGAGACAATTATATAAATCAAAAAATATATAATATATTATGTATTTTAATTACCTCATGTACTATTTCCTTTACAGTGGCATTGTCAAAATTCAAAAATGATTTCAATACTAAATATTGTTCTGAATTTTTCCAATTTGCACGATAAACTTTTCCAAAGCCACCAATTCCAATTTTTTGAATATTTCGAAAATGTTTATATTCATAATATTTTATAAGTCTTTTAGAAATAGCCTCTTCAATCCAGTTAATCCATTCATTTGAATCGCTTTCAGTTTGGATTACAGTGTTATCGGACATTGTGAGTAATAATTAATAAATACGTTTCACTTTTCCGTAATAAAATTAATTATTTTTTCGCCACACATTCATTCAGGTAGTTAGTACAACTACGAATCACAATAATACTGCAGCTGAATGAGCTGATGATCACCAATAAAAATTTCACAGTCACCTGATTTTCGTGTGTCACCCAAACAATCCCTGAAAAAAGATGGTAGCCGGATTTATTTCCCAATTGTTGTGCCCGCACAAACCAAAATAATTACTATATAAGGGAATATCGTTGGATATGTCTTAAGGCATTATAAAAATGGGCTGATAGTTTAGGCCAATTGTCAACTTGGGGCAAATTCCAAAAACAGGATTACATATACTGTATAATATGATTAATGGTGACAATTAGCTTTTTTTTTCACATTAGAATATTTGGCCCCCAGAATTAATTATCAAATTGAACAACAGTTGGGACGTGATATCATGTGACAAATTTCATAACCTAACTACCCAGCAAATAAATCTGTCTACCATTTTTCTAGATAAATTGTCGTTCAACGTGAAAAGATTAACCTGAAATAAAAAAAAACCAAAAATTTCATTAATATATTAATAAATTTATTAAAAAAAGTTTATTTAACTCTAAAGAAATTAAAGAATATTTAATATTTTTTTTATTAAAATAAAAATTTGAAAAGATTGTATAAAAAGCAAACAAGTTCTTAAATAAAATTTAAATGTGGTGATATAAAAATATTTTAAAGAAGCTAATGAACGTATGTCAATGAATTGCTATGTGTAACATTTATAAATATAATATTTTTGGGGTATGCCGAAGGGAAAGAAAAAAAAACATAAAAATATACAAGATTTTCATCAAGCGCAATCAATTACATGAAATAATTTGACAGCTGACTCTACAAAAAAAATATCTTTTTTTTTTTGCACTACATATTGTACAGCGATCGGATTCTCTAAATAATTTATTTATTATTTGATTGGATGACGGATAAAAAAGAAATCAAGTCTCAAGATCATAGCTGCTAAGCTGCATGAGAATTATACTATCTAATAGTCCAGTAATCTAATTATAGAAAGTCATAATATTGTCATTTTGATTTAATTATGGATATTCTTTTATAAAAAATAATGCTAATGACTTTCCAAATCTTTGTATTTCAAGAAACAATGAATACATTATTATAATTATTCGATGAATTCATTCTTATTCTTTATAAATTAATTTTTTTTAAAAAAATAGGTTAATATTCTTTATAATATCAGCATTTCTGATGATAATAAAAGAAAAATATAAAAACAAAATTTTACACTTTATACCTTAAAGCTAATATTAAACTTGCAAGCATATTTACATTGGCGGAAACTGTTATCAAAATATTAATTTTTTTTCACTGATTCTGCTATTTGAGTTGCTTTTATAAACATTTTTATTGAAGATATTCCTCAATCAATTATTCAGGTATTGTTTTTTTAAGGTTAAAAAATTTTCTTTTAATGTTTGTATTACCTTATAACTAAAAAAGGCAAAACCATTTTTATAATGTTATACAAATATATAATTATTAACCATCCATATATGTATGAAATAAATCACACCATACATATTATACAAGATGCTACCATATATACCATACAAATACAATGTCAACTATACACTGCATATTTGCTATTCTAATACTGAGCTTACTGAACTCTTTGATATAATTGCAAAATAAATGATGCATTTTAATGTCTTGACTGTTAATCTACCATTTGATTTTTCGTATTATTAAACCATTATTTCAATGATTATATGTGAATGCAATGCACTTATCCTTAGTTTCCCAAAGTTAAACTTCTATCTAGTTACTGTATGTAATAAAAATGTGATTTCAATTTTCTTTTATATATAGATACATTTAGTTAAAATTATCACTAGTTTAAGCTTTTCAAAGCTTCATTGATTTTAATTTTTTTTGAAAAAAATTCTTTTTAAAAATTATATTTAACATTATGAATTTCTCCTTTTTTTTAATGTACGAATCACAAATGGAAGGTTTAAAAATTTTTTTGGATTTTTCCTTAGTATTTTGTATTTTTGTTTGGAAAATACTGAATACAAAAATATAGTCCAAATTTATTCACTTATCCGGATTAAAGGATGTTATAAAACCATTAATTACAAATTGAAAAATTAGATCAGTGTTCATAAAAACTATTTGTAATCAGAATATTCTTAAAATTTTATAAATAAAAACCATAATTCATTATTTCGTAGCCATAGAAAAGTATTTATCAAGTTATACTGGAGGTTGAAGTGATATAAAAAACAAGTAACAAGAACTTTTAATTAAACGATTTTTTTATTATAATTTATTATTCATATTTAATAATTAATTTATAAATTCAAAAATTAATATTTTTGCAGGAAATACTTCAGATAAATGGATTACTTCGCATCCTTTTACTAATAAAAACAAAAAGAAGAACCATTTAATTATGGAAGTTCATTTCATTTGCAACATGTAAATTCAAATAAATATTCATTTTCAAATTTAGAGGATAACATTTCATTTAATCAAATTCCTGATATTTAAAAACAAACATTTCATTCGATGTATTCAAAAATTCTGTTAAAAGAAAATTATAAGCGTTGAAATTTATTCACGATCATATTTGTAAATTTTGTGTATTATGAAGCAGAAAACTACCAAAGAAATATTTATTAGATTTATCTAATCTTTTAGAAAGTATGTAGGTCAGACATTTTGAATTATTAAATAAGTGATCATGCAATTATTCATATTGTAGTACATAAAAAAACTATAAATTCAAAAAAATTTAAAATAAAATATCATCCAAGCGATTGCGTTATAAAGTACATCATCCAGTAGTGGCAATAGTACATTTTTGATAGACCCGGATTCTCCTGAGATATCAAATAAAATCACAAATGATATTGGAAAAAATGTATTAAGAAGTGCATCATACAAATCTTGTTTCGATGAATAAGAATTATGCAATTGATGCAGGCACAAGTGGAATGGAAGAAAAGAATGCAATATATCAAATGTTAAGATTCAAGAAATTTAAATTCTGCATTTTTTTGATTGAATAGAGAAGGAATAAATCCTTTGATAATGAATTAACAACCATAGACTGATAAATATAGCATATGTAACAATCGAAAAGTTTATTATAATGATCAAATAAGAATTTCATTTTAACATTGTAACGCCATACTATACTCAAGTGACAAATAGTATAAATATTTTATTATTATCATATATGGAAAGGTCTAGATTGGCCTATCTTATTTGTCACATACAAAATGGTACGTCTGAAATGTGTGCCGAATATATTGCTTTAGAGTACAACTGTAACAACAGGACCGTCGTTAAATAATCTGACTGTCATTCCCAACTTTATTTATTTTGCCGGTCAAACTATTGAATCTTTACCCATAATTACCGACAAAGATATATATTTTTTTTTCAATTTTCTTTTTCAAAGTTTATAACTATTATAAATATCTTTGTAAATAAATTTTATGTTTTATTTTTTACTTACCAATATATTTATTGTATTATTGTTTTTTTAAAAATCATTTTTTGCGTTTTATTTAGTTTTCTATTATTTTTAATATTAAAAGTTAAAACTATTGTATTATTTGTAGTAAATACATCAAAGAGATTGTTTACAATGTATAAAATATAAAAATAAAAATAAAAAAATACCTCCATATCAAAGTTCAAGAGGTTGTTTCTAAAAAAAAAAAATAAAGAAAAAGAAACATTAGCAACGTTTCTAAGACAAAAAATAAACATAAAAATATAAAAAACATACCCATTTCTAAGTTCAAGCAGCTGATCCTAAAAAAATAAAGAAATATTAACGATATTTCTAAAATAAAAAATAACAAAAATAAAATCACCCATTTCGAAGTCCAAAAGGCTGTCCCTAAAAAATAAAGGAAAGGAATTTTTTTTTTTGAAAAAAAACGCGTTATTTGTTGATAGTCACAGTCAAGATGGTCAGTCTGATCATTTGACATTTCGGCGTAACCTGTCACACATTTGTCTGTCGTCATGTGATCATATTATTTTTTTTTTATTTGCCAGTGCGTAATAATCGCTAGCTTTGTATATGACCACTCACTTCACTAACGTCAGCTGAAGAGAAACCTAAAGGGATTTTGTTTTGTAGAATTTTGATTTACAAAAATTCGTGAAGCGAATTACCCTTCATCCGAAGGAATGTTGTTTCAAAATCAAAAGTGGCGTGCGTGAAATTTTTTTTTTTTATTCAATATGCATAGAATGTAGAATATATGTGTACTAAAACAGTCATATGATGTTTATAACAAATAATAAATTCGTTCACTATGCGAGCATTGTAAGTACAATGTGATTCAGAAAGCCAGGCGTCACAATATGTTTCGATGTATGATGACATTCCTTAGAATAAGTATCGTTGAGTCATAAGAACGTTTGGCCTGTCGTGAAGTTTGATGTGCATAATAAAATATTCTGAAATGTTTAAAGATTATAAATTGAGTTTCAACGTGATTTAATATAAACGAAATTTTTAACGACAGAAAAAACTTAATTTAGACGGAGTTTAGACTGTTTGGTTTAGGTCAAGTTAATATATATTAAAACATTTTTCACTTAAAAGTATGTAATTCTATTAACACATACGCGTTTTGAGATTTCAGATATTTATTTTCAAAATTATTATTTTAACATACTGTATTTTGACGTATTAAAAAGTTTCATCCATCATTTTTAACTAAATTATCATTTAATATCATAATTTATGTAAGCCACATTCGAAAAGGGTAATTTATCAGGGGTAAAATTATTTTTATTCGGACCACGCAGAATTCCAAAGAATTCGGAAAAATACATGATTATTAAGTTAGTACGGAAATAACTGTCCGTGTCAATTGTCAATCATAAGAGACTTTTTAATTGACATAATTTTTGACTAAATAAAGAAATTTTATTTTAAAAAAATTCTCCCTATCAGATGATCAGATTGTGTAACTCGTGGTACAGTATTACAACATTTTAGGATTTACTGTATATTCTTTATAGATTCGCAGTCCATCATCTTTGATCAATGTAAATATAATTCTTGGTCATTTAAAAAAAGCGATAATATTTTTCTAAAGATTTTTCCATTTTGTGATTGTAATACGAGAAAATCAATACGCCAAAAATTATCAAAGATAATGCTTGGACATCGTGATTGGATAAGGAGTTTAAATTCCGATTAGTCGGATTAGATGATTGATATAATTTCCAAAAATAAAAATCATTTGAAGTTTCCTGTTTTGGATCATTTATTTACTTTTTTTTTTAAAAAAAAAAAGGAACTCAAAAACCCATTATTCTTTCATTCTATAAAATGAGAAATTAAATTACTTTTTTACATAAAATATCATTCGTAGTTTGTTCTTAAACAATGTATTTGGTAAATATTTATTAAATTATTACATTTATCATTCGTAAATATTATTTAAACTTCATTGTTATCATGTTGTGTTACAATATAAGATTACCGTAAAAAATTTCCTAAATTTACTGCGTTACAAAGACTTTGATGTTCAAATTGTACAACCAATGAAATTTATATTCTTCTATGTATGAAATAAATTTTATGATTTGTAATTATAATAATTTCTTTTAGAAAATCATTACTTAATATGAATAATTATTTTTTTTTCCGTCAAAAAATTCCAAATAAATATCATTTAAAAAAATATTATTATTGGTTTACATATCGTTGAATTAGTCATTTCTGATTCAATTACCTATAATCATTATAATCATGCACGCTGAATTATAATAACACGTGAAAAATAAAGTTAATATAAAGTTACACTTGATAGTGTATGTTATTTATGTCAATTCATTTCTAATTTCGGTCAGATAATCGATATCTATTTTGATATTAATTATATTGTTTTTAAATTTCCCATATATAAAAAAAAAAATTTAAAGTAAAATAAACAATAATTATTTATTAAAATTGTTACTTCAATCATCACTATATACATAAATAGAATTTCATTTGTGATTTTATAAATTTAGTATAAAAATCCAATTGCGAACACAAACAAAAAAAACTTGCATTAAAAAAAAAAAAAAAAAAAATTATATATAATATATATATATTTAAAGAAAATGTTTGAGACTAAGAAAACAGTTGATTATTATTCATATATAAATTTATTCGAAAAAGCTATTTCTGAACGTCAAATAAAATATTATAAATTTGAAGAATTTTATAATATACAAGAAATCGGTTCTGACATATGCGGAAAACTTTATCGTGTTCGTAGAAAAAATTCAAGTAGATTTTATACTTTAAAATCATTTTTTAATCTAAATAATGTTACGGCTAAAGAAATTATTAATGAGGTAATTACGACGATATCTTAAAAGTCCATCCCTTTTTTTTAATATTAAAAATTTGTAAATTATTATAAATAATGTAGTTTAAGTTTCGACGTGAGGTTACCTATGCAGATAGTATCACTCGTTTTTATGGACATCGCGATTTTGAATATCATGAAAATATTATCACTTTTTATGGAATTACAAAATTTGAGTCAGGTATATTCGTTCTTTTTTTAATCAATAATTAATTTTTTTTTTTTAAAAAAAAAAATTCGATCGTCATTAAAATATATACTGTATATATATATATATATTTTTTCCTTCTAGTAAGCGAAAATCATAGATCAAGACAATATTTTTTGGTGTTGGAATATGCAGATGGTGGTACGCTTCAATCTTATTTGAGAGAGAATTTTCATACCCTCACTTGGGAAAGTAAATTTAATTTAGCTTACCAATTGGCTTGTGCTATTTTATGTTTACATAGTAAAGGAATTATGCATCGTGATTTGGTAATTATAATTTAATTCAATTAAAAAAAAAAAATAAATAAATAATATCTATTTACTAACTATAATCATTATATTTTAGCATTCTAACAATATATTCGTTCATAAAAATATTTTAAAATTGGGAGATTTTGGATTATCAAAAAGAATCGATGAAGGTTCCAATATTTCATCAAAAGTATTCGGTGTAATTCCATATATTGATCCTAAAGTATTTAATTATCAGAGGAATATTAATGAAAGGTATCATTTAAATAAAAAGAGTGACATTTATAGCGTTGGAGTTTTACTATGGGAGATATCAAGTGGAAGTCCTCCATTTTATACTGAAGATGGTTCTTATGATATTAACTTGGCCATGAAGATTACAAAAGGATCAAGAGAAAAAGTTGTCGCCGGTACTCCTATTGAATATGTTACACTTTATACCGGTAAATAAATAAGTTGTTCCAACTTATACTTCATTAATGAATGGCTTATTTATACTTTTTTATTTATTTTTTTTTTATAGAATGTTGGAACGGAGAGCCAGATAAACGACCAACCATAAAACAAATAGTATCAAAATTAAAGATAATGACAGAAACAAATTCTCATCTTTCGAATTCAATGAATACGGAAAGGATAGAAACTTTATCAATTTTATCAAATGATCAGGAAATAATCAATAATAACCATTTATCAATAAATGAAAATAATTCAATAAATGGTATCGTGAATGAAATAATCAATTTATTCGTTAAAATAATAAATCAAGGTAAAACTCATGATGAGAGAGAAAAAATAATTAAAAATTTTATAATAGAAAAGAACGTAACATCAAGAAATATTTTTAATTGGATTAATGATAATCAAAATGATTCAAATTGTGTTTGTTTATTGGGATATTTTTATCTTATAGGTATTGAAATATTAAAAAATTATGAAATAGCTTTTAATTTATTTTTTAAATCTTCAAGACAAGGTAATATTTTATCACATTATTATGTTGGAGAATGTTATCAATATGGTTATGGAATTGAAAAGAATGATAGATTAGCTTTTGAATGTTATCAAGAAATTTCATCCAAAAATTTCGCACCAGGTCAAGCCGCGATGGGATATTTTTATCAGAATGGAATGGGAGTTGATGATAATGAAAGGATGGCAATATATTGGTATAAGAAAGCTGCAAAAAATGGTAATTTAATTGCCATGTATAATCTCGGAATTTGTTATATTTATGGAAGAGGTGTCATTAAAGATGATGAGATGGCTTTTGATTATTTTAAATGTTCAGCTGATGGAGAATATTTACATGGATTATCAATGTTAGGATATTGTTATGATCGAGGAATTGGAACGAAAATTGATAAACAAATGTCATTGAAATTATTTAAAAAGGCCGCTGATTTAGGAAATAGTTTGGCTCAATATAATCTTGCTGAAATGTACATGTTTGGTAATGGAATTTCAATAAATAAGGATCAAGCAATTTATTGGTACAAAAAAGCAGCAGAAAATGGTTACGATAAAGCTCAAGATATTTTAAACGAACTTCAATTAAGTTTTGAGTCACAGGAAAAAAATTTCAGTATGATAATTGATGGAACATTAAACCTTATTAATAAAATAGCTGATGTAGAAGATGTAACAGAAAAAAGAAAACAAGATATTCTTAATTATATATCAAATAATATTGTTGATAATTTACAGGAATTAATTGATTGGTTAACAAATAATCAAAAAGATTTGAATAATATTTTTTTACTTGGATATTTTTATTATATTAAGATAGGAATAAATACAAAATTAAAAAATGCTTTCAAATTATTCAATCTTGCAGCGGAACAAAATCACGCATTAGCACAATTTTACGTTGGAAAATGTTATCAATACGGATATGAAGTAACAAAAGATGATAACTTGGCCTTTAAATATTATCAGAAAGCTGCTAATAATGAATGCGCGTTAGGACAAATTAAACTAGCATATTATTATAAGAATGGAATAAATATCAAAAAAGATAAAAAATTAGCATGTCATTGGTATGAAAGAGCGGCAAAACTTGGAAATTCCATGGCAGCTTATAACGTTGGACTTTGTTATTATAACAGAAATGGGGTACGTCGTGATTATTCCAAATCTTTTGAATATTTTATACAATCTGCAAATGATGGATATGTAGACGGAATAGGAATGTTAGGATATTGTTATCAGATGGGTATTGGAACTGATATTGATAAGAAAAAGGCATTTGAATTTTATCAAAAAGCCTCATATTTAGGAAAAGATTTAGCTCAATATTACCTTGCTTTGATGTATGAAAATGGGGATGGGATTACAAAGGATATACAAAAAGCCATTCATTGGTATACGATATGTGCTGAAAATGGATTTCAACTTGCAAAAGATAAATTAAAAACGATTACCAATGAAAATTTAAATAGGATTGCCGATGAGATAGTGAATCTTTATATTATATCAGCATTAAATAATGATGATAAATTAGAGAAAAGAAAACAACTAATCGTTGATTATTTATCAAAAAATGAATTAAATTTAAATAAACTTATCGAATGGCTTTTAAATCATCAAAATCATTTAAATAATGTTTTTCTACTCGGTTATCTTAATCATGTTGGAATTGGATTAAATAGAAATTATGATCAGGCATTTAAATTATTTAACAAGGCCGTGGAAGAAAATCATATATTAGCACAACATTACCTTGGAATATGTTATCGATATGGATATGGAACGATGAAAAATGATAGATTGGCTTTCGAACAATTTCAAAAGGTAGCCAATCAAGATCATCCATCTGGTCAAGTTAACGTTGGTTATTTTTATGAAAATGGTATCGGTATTGAAAAAAATGAAAATTTTGCCGTTTATTGGTATAAAAGATCCGCAGATAAAGGAAATATCGTAGCAACTTATAATCTTGGATATTGTTATTTATATGGAAAAGGAATTGAAAAGAATATTGACAAAGCATTTGAACTTTTTAAGAAATCTGCCGAAAAAGAATATGTGTATGGGATAACCATGTTAGGAAATTGTTATCAGAATGGTATATCAACCAACGTTGATAAGAATAAAGCATTTGAATTTTATCAAAAAGCTGCTTATTTAGAAAATGATGTGGCTCAATATAATCTTGCGGATATATATTTAAGTGAAATAGGTGATTTAGATAAGGCAAAATTTTGGTTTGAAAAAGCTGCAAAAAATGGTTGTAATGAAGCTCAAAAGAGATTAGAAGATTTGAAACTTGTTCGGAAATTTTCATCTACCAAATATATGAATCTTTAGATAACATCTATTTTATTAATATGTATAACAGATAATGTTTTTTATATTTAATTTATTAACATTTATTCTTTTAAAAAAGTTAAAGTTGTATATTTAATATGTGTATATGTATAAAACTATGATGTAAATAAAAAAATATAAAAAATAAAAAATGTTTCTTCTTAAATCATATTTTCTTATTTCCGTCCCCTTCTAACACTAACAACTTATAAATCGGTTTTATATAAGATATCAAATAAATGATTAAAAACCACGAAAAAAAATTATTATATTCTACTTGACGAGCGACTAATTTTGTTAAAAATTTAAGAATATCAATTTTCATGATAAATTTGATAGAAATAGAATTATATAACTTTTAAAATATTTTCAATTTTTTTTTGAGCATTTTTATTTCCTTGTTCAAAAGATTTTTTATACCAATAAATCGCATTATCTATATCTTTTTTAATTCCATTTCCATTTTCATACATTAAAGCAAGATTATATTGAGCTACATCATTTCCCGAATTTGCTGCCTTTTGATATAGTTCAAACGCTTTTTGTATATTAATATCAGTTCCAAATCCTTCTTTATAACAATTTCCTAAGTTACTTATTCCTTGTAAATTTCCTAAATCTGCTGCTCTTTGATATAATTCAAACGCCTTTTGTAAATCAATATGAGTCCCGATTCCTCTGACATAACAACATCCTAAAAGATTTATCCCACAAGAATAGTTTTTTGCTAATTTTTTAGATAATTCAAAAGTTTTATCATAATTTTTACTAACACCTATTCCATCCATATACATTTTAGCAAGTTTAAATTGAGCCAAATCATTTCCTAAATTTGTTGCTTTTTGATATAATTCAAGTGCCTTTTGTTTATTATCATCAGTTTCAATTCCATGATAATTAAAATATCCAAGTAAATAAATTGAATTTGAATCGTTTTGATTATTTAAAAGCCAATTATACATTTCTTGTAAATTTATCTTGTGATTATTAATATAATCAAGAACAATTTGTTTTCTTACTTTTTCCTTTTTTCCTTCATTTAAGTCATTAAAATAATGTTTAACAATTTTATCAATCATAATGCTTAATTCTTCTCCAAAAATATTTTTAATACTTTGAGTTGTAGGTTCTATTTCTTTTACATTCACTTTATCAAAATTTTGAATAATATGAGATAAAACATTGGTATTTGATGAGTTAACATATTTTGAATTAATATACTTTTTAGTCATTTTAAATAATAATATTATTATTATTTTAGAAAATAAGTAAAAGGTTTAATTTTGCGTAACTATTTTTTTTTTTTTTTTTTTTACCACAATATTTATATTAGTGTACGGTAATACCACAGATTTAGTTACTGCGCTTCCGCAGCGATTTTACCTGTCACATGAGCGCCACACTTAATGCCGATCAAGACATTTAAATACCTGTCATTCTTTGCGGTCTTAAAGAGATATTAACAATTTATAAAAAAAGGTTACGTAATTTCTCAGAAAAAAAATAACAAATACTCATGTTGATATTAATAATGATTTAATAATAATTAAATGAATACTCGTATTAGTTACTATTGTATTTTTTTTATTGTGATCGGATCAAATCACAGTTACCACTTACTAATCCACTTAAAAATGATATGTGGACCAGACTAAATTTAGATCTGATCATAGGATCCATCAAAAAAAAAATAGGTACAAGCTAAAATATATAAAAAAAATAAAGAAATTTGCTTGTTAACGAAAAAAAAAGGTCCAACATCAAATCAAAAGTCTAACACCAAGAATTTAATTTATTAAATGCAATGCAATTCCCTTCTTAGAAATAATAAATAGAATTAGGAAATATCGGAAAATATTTTCATATGATACACAAAATTTGATTTAGACAAATACAATCAACTGTACATCCGAAAAATTGCGTAATAATAATTCATAAATACTCTGATCTTTCTCCAATCTAATGATTCATAAAAGAAATTTTTTTTTTTCGCATGAATTTTTACTGATAAATTATTTTTTTTTTTACTATGCTTATTAATTTTTTTGATTAGCATCTCTTTCATTTAAGAAAATTATCGAGGTTATTAAGAAGAATGCATTAAAGCGTTTACCTAAAAAAACTCAAGCGGAGGAGATCATTCCTACTTGTAGCGATAAAGAACAAGTTGATTATTTGAGAGAATTATTGACTTCTGGTATGTTCTCAATGATATATATGTATCCCTTCAACAAAATTACTCATTTTGATATTTGTTGATCGGCTTTGTCTTTTTTTGGCCATTTAGATGAACATCTAGGCAAATCTGCGAAAAATGAAGTCATTGAATTCTGGAAAAATCTTAATAGAGCAGAAATCATTTTTCGACTAAACGAACCATTGGACTCTGAACATCTTGAATACTTTGAAATCAAAAAGGAACAAGATTTAGAGTTCAACCTGCGACCTGAAATATCTCCTAAAAATAATACACACGCTTGTAAGAAAAAAGATATTAATCTCGATATGGATGTATGGTCAGATATATCCAAAGACCTTATAGAAGTTTTATGCCTACCAGATAATATTTTTTTTCTGGGTGACAAAGGATTAGGATCATTCCTCCTAAATCAAGACTGCTATAAAGAACTCATTATTGAGATGTTTAAACGTGATTATCCAAATTTGGATGTATTATCACAGGTACACCCGGCATAGAAAAAACATATTTTGGGCTGTACCTTCTATATTACATTCGTTTACATCATCCAAATGCCATGATTGTCTGACAGCTAGCTGATTCAGATACCCACTGATGCTATCAGTTAATGCCGAATGATAATGTTCTAGTTGGAGACGTAACCCAGTTTTATGATTCAATTTCGAATGAGAATAACTATTATATTGTAGATGCTCAGAAACCTGAAAAAAGTGGTGCTTATGTTATTCTGTTGACGTCTCCAAAAGCAGATTTATATCACTCAATGTGGAAATCAAAAGGTATTACCAAATATTATAAGCCCATTTGGAATGATGATGAAATAATTACACTTTGGAATGTTCATTATAAGGAAATAAGTTTACATATGAAAAACTTGAGAAACTAATGGAAATGTGGGATCTAATACCTCAAGTTCTTAATAAGTGGCATGATGAAATATATGGTGAAACGGAGTTTGATAAACTGATTAATGAAGTTGATCTTGCGAAATATTTGAGGTTTGTCAATGAGGAGGGAATGTCAAAAGACTCTGCCAGTGGCAGACTTATTCATATTATTGTGGAACCAGATTTTAGAAAATATAAATTCTGTTTTGCTTCATCATTGGTTTCAGATAGATTGATCAATGCTTATGAGCATTACCAACATTCTATCATTCATGATTTTCTTTAAAGCAGTTTAGTGAGCCAAAGGCTTCTGCACTTTGAGGTAATATTTTTGAGGATTATGCCCATAGGCAGTTGCAAAAGGGCGGTACATTTAGAATTCGCGAACTTATTAAAGGAGTGATATTAACAAAGATAGTGGATAAAAAAATGGACAATCTATATTACAATTGGTTTGATACGCTAAATGATGTAAAGCTAGATTCTTATAATAGGCCTCGATCAAGAATATTTGAGACAACTGTTTCTTTTGTTTTTAATGGCAATGAGAACTCTTTGGATTTATTTCAAGCTACTGTATCAATGGCTCACGGCGTAAAGGTAAGACAAAGCATAAATGGTATATTTAGATTATTTTATATTGTGGTGCTAACTTGCAGTTTTGTAGGTGAAAGGGTTGGAAAAAATCAAAATCTGTGAGTGGGATGGGATATCAAATTATATTTTGTTGTACCATCTGATAAATTCGATGTTTATCCTTGACAAAGCTATAGGGGTTGTCAATTCTAATCATTCACCATGAATCAATGATCTAAAACAATATGTACTAGATATCAATGTGCGTGAATTTTACAGTAATAGTAAGTAATGTGAAGTAGTCTGAGAGAAATGAATTATTATAGTATTATGGCAAATCTGCTTTTGCGTAACTTGGATGGATATTAAATAATGAATAAAGTTTGTAAATAGAATTAATGCTGTATTCATTAGATCAAATTTTATAGTTGTAAAAAAAATATATGTAATATAGCTTATTTTCTTGTAAATTCAATAATCTCAATCTGTATTTTATGCTTTACTAAAATGTAGATGTTGCGATGGAAAAATAAAATATTTTTAATGTAGCAGCTACTGATGTATCATGCAAAATACTTTGTTGACTATAACGACTATATTATTTTCAGAAATCTACATGTACACCTATCCAAGTGCCTTTCTATACCATCAATTATAGTTTTAAGTGGTATCATTATTCTTTCTAAATATTTAAACAGATTATTGACATTGATCAATAAAGCAGTTAAAATACAATAACTTTAATTTTATCCAGAATATTTATTTTAATCATGATTTTAAATAAGAGCTTATTGAAATAAAAGCAGATTGAAAAATTAGATCAAAATTAACTAGTACTTTAAAAGATTTTAATGATTTTTTTAGCTCATTCGCGTCTGAATTTAATATCATCAATCGGATTCCTGACATTAAACAAACACAAGTGTGTAATATTTTTACAATTTTTACTGAATATAAATAATATAAATTAAAGATATGTTATGATCTGCTTTTTGTACAGATTGAGGTTCGGGACAGCACAATTTGCTGTACTTTAGTAGGAAAAAACTCTTTTGTATGTGGTATTATGATTATTTAATTCATTAATTTTTTTTTTATCTCAAGCTTTACACATCACTTTTTTTCAATATTTTAAATAATCTTTTATTTATTAATATTTTGAAAATTACATAAATTATAAAAAAATAAAATAAATAAATTGTAAAAATTGGATTTAAATATTGAAATTATATCTTCTACTAAAATAATAAACTAAAAAATAATGTTTTAACTATATGTTTCCCAAAATAATACTGTAACTATTTGTTTCAGATTTATCATATATCTATTTCTAAATTGATCAATTTTTATTTTGTTGTTATAACCCATCGACCTTACTTTATTGTTTGCTTTTGTTTAATATTATTTTCCTAATATTATTTTTCCTTTTTGTTCATAATTCAAATTTCTCTTGGATTCACTTTAGACTTTGATATATACTCGTAAGTTGTAAAATTTCCTCTCTTGAATTTCCTTTTACATTTGTTTAATCCATTAAAGCAGTATGGTTTATTGTAAGTTGACTTGTTCTGCTTATTTATTTGATCATTTCCACATTCTTTTTTTCCATTTAATTTACTACCATATTTGGTTGGTAAAAGAGCAATTGCCAATGGTGAGGAAATATTTGATAAACTTTCTTTTGTCCAACTCATTTCATACAGTGAATTCTTCAATAATTTTGTTATTCACCATGTTCTGTTGTAAAATGTCCATTACTGGTCTTATTTTTCTGCTGATATTTCTTCTTAGTGCCTTTTTTATCATCTGTTTTCTGACTGGGTTATGAAGCTTTTTTTATGTCCATAAAAAGAATCCAATTTCAATAAAGGGCTTTACTTTCTTATTAACAATTATTCCAATTAAATCATTTTTGATTATTTTTTACAATAGCTTCCATGGTTTAATAAAATCACTTTTAAAAATCATTTAATCTTCACTTTCTCCAAATCTTTATGGGTATTGGCGGTGTTGGTATGTGAGCTCATAAATAAAGTATTCAAGACAATATATAAAGAAATGATGAGGGAATTCTAGTCTAAACCAAACCAGCCAGATCTGACCGGTCTTTCCTTGCCTGATACGAAGAAGACCTCTATATACAGTATAAGGAAGAGGAGAGGAAATTTAAAGGAATTTAAAAAAATTACCAAACCCGCCAGATAGAAGATTCCCGACTAACTGACTGGTATTACTGGTTTCCTTGCCTGATAGAGGAAGACCTCATATGCAGTATAAGGAAGATAAGAGAGAGTTTAAAGAATAGGTGTTAAAAGGATAGGGAGGTAAATAAACTGGAGGAAATAAACTTAAGATAATAACTAGGATTTTAAAATAAAGGTGAATGAGCTCTAAGGTATTTGATTTTAATTTTCTCCAACTTTGAATTATCACACTGCACAAGGTGATTAGAAAAATAATATGGAAATTAGGAAGTATTTATATAATTAAAAATATTAAGATTATAAAAATGAGTCAAAATCACCAATAATAAATAATAAACTAAGCATGATAAGTCACATCATGCAAAATTCCGATCATTCTATTAGTTCACATAAAAAAAAATTACCATAGTTTGTTAATGGCTCATTTGATAAATTATGCATGATTAATTGATGAAATTAATAAATTAATGTAATTATATATATTTGCATAAAGTAATGCCAAATTAGCTGATATCTTTATGAGTATCAATGATTGCTGATATAATTGATATCCATTAAATATTCTTCAGCTGAAAAGATTAAATATTGTAAACTGCAATAATTAAAATTAAGATACTATTACTTTTATTCAACCGTATTGGTGATGCTATTTAGATTATACGAAACAAATTATTCCAGTTATTCCTAAAGTGATTGCATTAATAAGAAAGTCTAATTTTTGTGTAAACTGAATATGAATATGACATGTTTAATTTATTATTGTGAAGATGGGGTGGATATCAAAATTTCTCACGATTATGGTACAATCATGCATATTTGCAATAATTCTATGTACCATGTCTTCACAAAAAAATTCTTTCAAAATTTTATCCAATAATCAGATCCGGTATGTATTAAAAACTCAATTTAATAAATATTTTATAACAATCAATTTGTATTATTATTAATTTTTTTTTATTTTTATAAAACTAATACATGATTATTTTTTATTAGAAAATAATTTATCTATTTATTAGTAATGGAATATGTAGATGGTGGTGCCCTTCGAAGCTATTTGAAGAAAATTTCAATAAACTTATGTGGAATAACAAATATAACTTGACATACAGTTAGGTTGTGCTGTATAATGCTTACATAATGAAAAATTGTACACCGTGACTTGGTAAATATTATGATTGTATTAAATGATAAATTAGTATTGTAAATTTATTAATCATTTTATTGTATTTATTATAGCGTTCCTTTAATGTATTGGTTCATCAGAATGTCATCAAATTTGGGACTTTTATTATCAAAAAGGATTGAAGAAGCGTCTAAATCACAATCAAAGTTATTTGGTGTGGTTCCTTCGCTTATATTGATCCCAAAATATTAATCAACAGCAAAAATCAAACAAAATTAGATAAGAGCGATGTATATAGTGTTTGTGTATTGCTGTGGGAAATATCAAGTGAAACCCACCATTTTTATGAAGAGACAAATAATATTGGTTTGATTTATGAAATTATACAAGGTCAGAGAGAAACAATTGTTCCTGATACTCCTAATAATTATGCTAATATTTATACCGGTAAATATGATTTTAATCTATCTATATAACAAAAAATTTAATAACATTTAGATTATGTCATGTGGTGCGTATTTTTTCAGTTGGCCGTTCATTACTATTTCTTTTTTTTTAATAAGGCATTTGAATGGTATTTAAAATCATCAAAAGGAGGAAACATTCAAGCTTTATTTAAATTAGGTCTTTGTTATACCTACGGACGTTGTATTAAAAAAGTTGAAAAGAAAGCATTTGAAATTTATTTAAAATCCGCAGAAGGAGGGTATAAGGAAGCATCATGATTTGTGGGAAATTGTTATCATAATGGAATAGGCATTTTAAGAGATGAAACTACAGCACTTTATGCAACATACATATGAGTTAAAATTTAAGGGTATAGACAAGAATCTCAAATATTACCATCTGGTTATGTCATTTTACATTAAAGATGCTCCTGAGTTACCTTCATACCAAACAAAAGAAGAAATTTATTGGAAAAATAGAGATGATACTTGATATGGATATAGCAAATTCTCATCCGATGAATTATTAATGAGAAAAAATAAACAGACTAAAATTATTTCTAGTTATTACTTATATTTTAATTGTAATAACAAACAATAAAAATCATTAATATATTTTAAACTTACTAACTGTATCTAAAGAGCACTAATGTATTATAAAATTTATATTTAAAAAAAAGTTGTATCAAAAGACATAATTTCTTATATACAATTTTAAGATTTTTGCTCATTGTACCCAAAGTTCTCTAGTTCATATGTAAAATTTTTTTATGCAAGTTGGCTTTTGTAACATCATTTTTATCTCATACTTAAAATCATGCGATTAAATTTTTTACTGTAAAAACTGCTCACGGCCGGTCATGAGAATCTAAATTTTTTTTTTGCCTGGCCTTAACATCCCTAATTATCATTAT
>QKYT01000485.1:50764-87044 GCA_003550305.1 Glomus cerebriforme | reverse complement strand
AAAAAAAATTTATACTATTTACAAACTTACCTCATTTTCATTGTTAATTTTATTTATGTCAATTTTTGAAGAAAATCCTTTATTGTCTAACGACATATTACTAACATCGGTAATAAGGCTTGATTCTTCACCACTAGATAACAATAGTTGATAAATATTAACATGTTGGCTATATGCAATTTTGTTGCTAAATATTCTTGGACAAAATGCGTACTTAAATGATGACATTTGAGTATATTGGTTTTTAAAATTCTAAATTTTTAATAAAATAATTTGTTGCTTTTGTAAAGTTGTTTTCTTGTTGNTTTTTTATTGCTTTTATAAAGTTGTTTTATTATATATTTTCAGAATTTCTAAAAAAATTACTGCAGTTAATTCATTTCAACTGTGATCTCATTTTGAAGCTAATTGAATTAGCCAATTATCATCATTTTGACCACATAAGAAATTCGCTTTATTTATTTAATTTTTGTATTTATTATTTGTATTTAAAAGATGGATAATTTTGGTTGCATAAAAAATTCGCTTTATTTATTTACTTAATTTTTGTATTTATTATTTGTATTTGAAAGATNNTAATTTNNTCAGNAATTTAACTACCAATAGTTANTATTTCATCTGTATAATTTTGGGTACTTTTATTTTTGTTAAAACTTGTAAATACACTTTATTCATAAATTTATGAATATTACACATAATTTTATATAATATTACATCTAATTAAACTTGATCATGGTGAATAAGATTAATGTGAATTTTTGAAGTATTTTGACATGTAATAATGTGTAAATATTTTGATCTGTAAGTATATGAAGTATTTTATTTTTAATGTAAGTTTGCAGAGTATTTTACCTGTAATACTACGTAATTATTATAGTCACGTAAATATACGGAGTATTTTATCTGTAGTATTATGTAATTATTATAGTCACGTAAATATACAGAGTATTTTGACTATAGTACTCCGTAATCCATTACAGTTCTGTAAACCTACGGAGTATTTCATCAATAGTCTTTCGTAAATATTATGTTACTATAGACATACGAAGTACTACGATAGAAACATAAATATTACGAAAAATTATGGTATAATACTATGTAAATATACAGTATTGTTAGACTTTCAGAGTACTTTACATTAAAAAATATTTCTGATGTATCAACTGGCTATTTAAATATTTAAACATTAATATCATATTGAAAGTAATGAAGATCAAGCTGCAGCTAAAAGTTTTACTCTTTTATGCAATGTTCTTAAAACTTTTAACTCTTCATTTACATCTCCAAATTCTGGTCCATGCTTATATAAAAATTTCATAGTTTTATTTATAGCATTTTCTGCATCTGTTAGACTCACTTTTTCCAATATAGGTATAAATTCAGTCTCATTTGTTATTTCCTCTTTCTTATTTGCAATTTGTATAGTATCAATAATTTCAAAATCTGTAAACTCACCTTCTAGCATCTCATCCTCAATATGAAGGTATTCATGTACACTAAGATCACCATTTGGAAGCTGAAAAATTAATGCTTCAAGTTCATCAATATTCACATCAAAACTAAGAAAAATAGTATTAAAATTTACAAATATTAATGCTAATTTTTAAAAAATTATATTATATAATTTTACATATCTATCATCAGAAAATACTGAATCATCATCAGAAAATTCTTCAGTTTTATTAATACTTGGTGGAAGAATACCTGTTTTCTTCTAATAGTTTGAAATTGTTTAAAAAGATACTGTTGACCATACTTCAGCCACATTTTGTAAAGATAAATGATATAATCTGCAAGTTCTTCTACAATACTGTCCTACATATCATTATATGCATTAATCCTATTCTGAATGAAAAGGCATTTGTAATGGCACTTAAATGAATTAATAATTCCTACATCACAAGGCTGAAGTTTAGTGGTAGTATTTAGTGGAAGAAATTTCATATCTATACTATTCAACTTTTCCTGAGTTTCATCTAAAATAAGGTGTACTGGTGTATTATCAATTAAAAAAATTATTTTTCGTCTTTTTTATCTCATTATTTCATTGAGTTTAAGAAGAATTTTGTTAAAAATGCTAACTTGTATCTATGCTTTTTTATTCCAAAAATAATAAACTGGAAGATTCTTATAATTAATATTCTTTATAATACGAGAAGTTTTGTATTTATGAATAAATGTTAGCGTTATTTTCTCACTGCCAGTTGCATTTGTTGTACAAAATATTGTAATACAGAATTTCTTTTTTTATGCCCTGATAGAAAATTACGTGCCAAAACTCTAAAAGGTTCCATCTTCCAGAATAGGCCAGTTTCATCATCATTTCAAATGTCTTCAAGATTGTAAGATGCAAGAAGCTATTATAAAGCAAGACAATCTCTTTCTATCAATTTAGCTAAAGGAGCACTTTTAGCTTCACCTTGCTTTTTAAACTGACGCAAACTATAAAGTTACCTAACCAACCCTCTGAATAATGAAAATCTTCTATTGAAAACTGTTTGGTAAAATAGTTTGCCTTTACCTTTAAAATATTACTATCAATATCTTGCTTTGTGTTAAGTGTATTATTAACCCATAAACCAAGTGCATCTTTAAGTTATGGCCATTTTGACCCACAAAATTTTTTAATATTCTTTTGGCTCTCTGTAATCATAAGCCAACAGTTACTTTCTCTTAAAATATTAGTAATTGTAAATTTTCCAACATTATATTTTTGCGCAAGTTTTACATTTTGGAGTGCCAAGTCTTTTTCTTTCATTTCACAAATTTCGCGCTTTGAAAAACTAACCCTTTTTCTCTTTGTTAGCATTTTCAGAACTTTTGAAGAAATTTAACTGATTTAGACTAACAGGAATTAGGTAAGCACAGATTTGCTATAAATCAGACAAGTAACAAACAAGAAAAGAAAATTTTCTCTATATAAAAACTATATATAAAATTACTCAAAAAAAGTAGCTGAGCCCTCTGTTAAACAGTGAACTGTCTACGCTTAACAAAAAAATTAGATAAACCCTTTTCCGCCCAACTATCAATTGAACAAGCAAAGCTTAAATGATTTGCATTTTTCTTTCAGTTATAAAACTGTCTCATGTAAATGCTGTCATATGAGGAGTGACCCACCCTATTTTATTTGTTTTGTTAGTGATGACGCGTAATGATGACGCATCCATCTTTTATATTAGCACACGACCGAAATGTGTGATAGGTTAGGCCGATTATACTGTTTGATGTGTGTGGCGCATGTTTTTAAAAAAACGAGTATAAGTCAAAATTTACAACAAAAACCTTCTTTGTCACTCTAAGTAAACTTGCAGAGTGACCAAAAATACACTCCTAACCATAATTTCAGAAGGTAAAAATAGTTTATTAAAGTCTTTTTAATAAATTTTTTGTAAAAAATTGTTGCGGCTCATGTACCAAACATTTTGTCGATCATTTCTAAAAAAGTATTTTAAAGTACAATAGATCCGGCGTAACCTGTCACGCATTTCGGTCGTGCTTTGTTTATTGTCATATTGTCACATGATAACTGCGTTAGTGTTGGTAATAATAAATTAATCTGACTATAAAAAAATAAATACATACTGGCCAGTGGCCACTTTTTTTTCATTACATTAAAAAGAAAATGCCGGAACTTATTAATGCAAACCCAACAATTTATGCTACTTCAAAAAATTCTCTCAGAGTTATAACAGCTGATGATGAAAACGAAGACATTGAAGATATGATTGACTCTCGAGAAGTATTTGGTACATTTCATTCAAGTGGTAAAAGGATTTGACATTCTTTACTAATTAATAATTTAAAACTTTTACCATTAGACTTGATAAGATCAATATCAGATCCTGAGCATCCACTTACTCTCGAAGAATTAAATGTAACACAACTTGAACATGTTACAGTTGATGATAATAATGATAGTGTCGTAATAGAATTTACTCCTACCATACCACATTGTTCTATGGCTACTCTTATTGGTTTATGTATTCGTGTTAGACTACTTCGTTCTTTACCTGAACGTTTTAAAGTTGATATCAATGTTAGGAAAGGAACTCATCAATCCGAACAAGCTGGTAAGTTTTATATTTAAAAACAATATATATATATATATTTATAATTAATTTTAAATTTAATTAGTTAATAAACAGTTGAATGACAAAGAACGTGTTGCTGCTGCTCTCGAAAATGCTCATTTACTTGAAGTTGTAAATCAATGTTTAACAACAGCTTATGCTCGTGGTACTATTAAACGTCATCAATAATTTATTAATTTTCTTGTATTAAATATAAATTTTTAATATCATTAAATTACCATTACAATTCGAATAATCAATTTATTTATTTCAAGATTCGAGTCTAAGAAAAAATTTTTTTCTATAAATAATTTCGCAAATGAAAAAATATGAAATGATTTTCTGCGAAAATATAGATAATATACACTATGAGTAAATATACAAGGGAACTATAAAAACAAAATATTGAGTAAATATATGAAATATCTAAAAATAATTAATCATTTTCTATCTCCTCGTATTTAATCTAAAAATTTCAATTCTAAAAATAACCTTTAATAAAATTTTGTAAAATTAGTATTAAAAATTGTTGCAGTGTAGCAGTGTAACGAAGAAATAAATTGATCGGCAATAGATTTGCTTAATGGTGGAAAAGTATAGAGTTTTAATAATTGTTCAAGGAAAGAATGTATAAAGTAAGATAAAGTTTTGTTATATAAATCATAACAAACTTATTTTTTTAAAAAAAAAAAATTGTCCAAATTTGAAACATTACAATGTCTAGATAAAAAAATAGTATCTTATTCCTTTTTTTTTTAAAAAAAAAATATCTCACTGTTTGATCTAAATTAATTAATGTACCAACACTTGTTATTAAATAAAGGAATGAATTTGTTTTACCTTTTCATCTTTATATTATCCGAAATAACGAAATCATCTTTAGTATCTTTAGTCAACGTTATCGATCTTAAAAACGTTTCATACAAGCGGAAATTTAAGATAGTCGATAAGGAGGATTCACTAAACTTGTTGTGCTATTAAAGTAAAAGTACTAAATATGAAATTGTAAAATTTATATCAAAGTTAAAGTAGAGTTTTTTCATTACCTCGCAGCTTTTGGATCGATTGTTGATAAGAATGCACTTGCTTCATTTTTCGGTTTATTTTTTCTTTTACTCTTTTTGCCGTTACTAATTGGAACCATATTGCCTGATTCTCTATCTGATGCAACAGAGGTTTCGTGTTCTGATGAATCGTTCATCAATTGAACAGCTATTTAATAAAAGAAAAAAATCAAAAAACTTCCTTCTAAAATCAATAATATTTTCTTCTTTTAACTAATAAATACCTAAGGTCTCTTTAAAATTATCAGTCTTTACTTTAGGTGGCAAATCATCAGAACTATTTTCCAAGTTCATCATAATAGGTGTGACAACTAATTTAGGTTTATCTGCTTCTAATATTCTAGATGATCTGATTCGATATGCTTCCTTCTTGACCTTTTTAAAACCTTCTTCAGGTTTCCATTCTGTCATTAATTTTTCTTCTAATTCTGCACCATCAAAATTTACAACGTCTTTATGTTTACAAAGCATAGGAACTATTATTTGAGGATCAAACCAAATGTCAACAGGTTGTAAAGGTTGCTCGTTTTCATGTTCATCATCAAAAGATGTTGATAAATTTACATCATCTAAATTATTTTCTGAGGATATTGCATTAATAAAAGTTGACCATTGACATGTTTCTATACGTTCTTTTTTTATCTAATTCAAATGAAAGTATAATTAGTTAATGGTTAAGATAACGTTATAATATATGATAAGCCTACCATTTCTACATATTGTTGTAATTCCGGAATGTCCAAAACTTGAGCAATATCATGAAAGTATAATGCGATAACACTAGCCAAAGCACGTTGACGAGCAAAACTATTAAGTTTCTCGTCTTTAGCTTCAGATTGTAATTTGAAGACAACTGGAATTCCTCGAATAATTTGATCAGTCCTAAACCGTAACAATAATGAACGTAATATTAACAGTAGAGCTACATTATCGGCAGGTTTTGAATTCTCGAATAATGCGTATTGATACAATGATAAGTGAAGCGTATTCAGGAAATGAATAGCAGGCTGATTGAAATATGTGATCTGTACAAAAAAGAATAAATCAGGTCGGGCCAAAACTGAAACCAAACGACTAGTGAAAAGATTCGTTTATTCGTTACCTGTACTGAATCAAATTCCTTAGATTCCTTTGATGAATTAACGTTATCCAAAAATGTGGAAAGAATTTGGGCATACGTGATTCTTACATCTATCATATTAAAAAATAAATAGTGTTGAGAAAGAAATATATAATTGATGACCTGTTCAGATTAATAATTCACTTACCAAGGTCTTCATCCATGCACAAGCCGATTGTATTGTGAAATACTTCAACAGGAACTTCACCTCTTAACATTTCTGATTTTTTCTCGGCTTCTTTATTGGTCTGTATAACTATACTTAAACACCTTAATAATGTTCTACGTAATATGTCAAGAGGTATTCCGTCAGTTATAGAACTTCTATTGCTAGATTCGGGATCAGTTTGCAAATTTAAGTGTTGAATAATATGCTCTACAATATCACTAACTTGTTTGGCGTAGTAAATATGTGTCGCGAGACCACCTATAAATTTCATAATATTTAAATTTAATTTATAACTCAACAATAAAAACAATAATCTTTAAATTTTTTACGTTATTACCAATGCAAATTATAAGCCTCTGTACAATCATCGTCTCCAAATCTTGGGCTTTTTCAGTCATTATATTATTACCCTTAGAATTTAAATTTACGCTTATTTGTTCAAATTTAATGTTTCCACTTTTCAACGAATTTAATAAATGATTGAGTAAACAGTCCAAAACTTCTATTACTGAAAGCCCAACCACAGTTAAATCACTTGTTAAAATTGAAATTAACATTTCAATAAATGTAATTTTTTTGGATAAACTTGAACTATCTGATAAGGAATCAAGTCGTCGTAATATTTCAGAGACAAGCATATGACGATATTGTCGCTATTAAATGCATAAATATATAAATATAATTAATTAATATTTAAGTAAAGATAATTTAACGAATAAAAATATTAATTTTCACCTGAACAGAAGAAAGTATAACTAAAGCTAAACTAGTGCCAAATGAACTTGGCCACCAAATATCATTCTCTTCCAAAAATGTAAAAGCAGGTTCAAGAGAATATTGTAAATTTGAAGTATTCGACATTACAAGTAAATGTATTAAGCAATTATACGCAAGACGAGTATTGTCCTCAACAGAAATAGTTGTCGCATTAATTGAAAATCGACGCAATTGTGGGGCAGAGGATTTTTCATCGTTATCTCTAAGTAATTTGTTAATACATGGCGTAGCAAAATATAAACAAGACACGAATCACATCTTTTATACTTACATTTTTTGTAAAGCTTCTAAACCCATTTTATCATCAGTTAAATTATGCAATATAGCTGGAACGATATACTGCAATTGTGCTTTAGTATCAGTCGCGTGTAAAGCATTGGAAGTTACTACTCCTTGAAGAGCATAGAGACCAATGGAACGATACCTGATTTAACAATATCTATTATAAGTAACTTATTAATTATATAGTATCGATAAAAAAATTCTGACCTTCTTTCTAAACTTTGATCAGTTTCATATTTATACGTAGCATATTTAGCAAATCGATCGATCAAATTTTCGTAAATAAAGGTAAATTCTGTATCAACTCCAAGTGTAGATCCATCATGATTCGCGCAAAAAGTAATGAACTATAGATACAAGATAAGTTTTTTTTCAATAATGATAATAATATTTTTGGAAGAATTAAACTGAAATTAACATACCACCGAAGCAGCACGAGCGATTAAATCAATGTCATCTGTACCTAATGAGGCCGCGATAATTTTAACAACATTCTTCGAAAATAAATTAAGATCCTTTTTACATGCTTCAAGGAGAGCTTTGATAATTTGTAATGAAACTTTTGTATCCCTAATAAATTTCAAATTCGAATCATGAATATTGAAAATGGTGAATTGTTAATTTTTATTAAACTTACTGTTTTCTTTTCTTTCGAACGTCAGTAGCCACTCTTTTTTCCAGATAAACCCCACATTTAGTTAGTTTAGCTGGCTTCGAGTTAGCATAAAAAACGAGATAAGATAGTTCGCTTGACTTTGGAAGTGTCTCCCCAGGTCCAGGAAAACAATTATTTATAAGGGTGGCATGTTTTTTTATCCAACCTTGACAAACTTCAGTACAAGGCATACTCATTCCAGCAGGTTTGATATAAGTGATATAAGTAAATATAGGATTAATAAAGAGTGGTATAAAGGAAAACGGTGGGATTTTCTGTCTTTACTTCAGACGAAAGATTTAAAGGGAATAAACGAGTGTTGGTATAAGTTGGCAAGTCAAACAGGATGCACTTTCTGGATGCGGAACAAATGTAAAGCGGTCAAATTAAAAGTGTAAAAATATTTTTTTTTTTTTTAAAAAAAAAATGCAAGTTGAAAAGCTTTCAGACGGTTCGATGTAACACTTAGTGATTGTTTGTAATATTTACGAATTACAACTGCATAGTTCAAACAACCTGTATTTCTATTTTTGGAAGGCGCGAACTTATTGGATCAACTTGTGAACAGAGATCAACTATTGGATCAAATTTTGAATTTTAAGTCGTATATGCGTATTTCTAAATTTCTAATTTTATAATCCAAATTTCCGAAACGAGTATTCTAATAAATGGCAACAGCTGCAAGCTCGCAAGCAGGCTACCATCGGGTTGTTCCTCGTACCAATTGTCCGCATATTCGCGATCATATTTCTCCCAATTGGGCTGAAGTTACTATTGACGTTAGTAAACCTTGTATTGAATGTAACGATGCCAGTGAAAATTGGCGTTGCTTAGGATGCCAAGGCGTATATTGCAGCAGGTAATTACTCTATTTCAATTTGTCTTGTAATATTATATACTAAATACAACTTTATTTATAGATATATCAATGGTCATGCTGCTGAACATAATAAAAGCACTTCGCATTCAATATCCATTTCTTTTAGCGATCTTTCTACTTGGTGTTATACTTGTGATGATTACGTAACTAGCCCGGTGAGTTCATATAAAATGGTATTGTATTATTGAAATTGTAAAAAGAATTTAAACCTTGCTTGATTATAGCTTCTTCATCCTATAACGACGGCTTTACATGTCTCTAAATTTGGAGAAGTACCTCCAAATTCAGATGGAATTGAAATTGTGAGCGAAGAGGGTTCTACAGGAATCGGGGAGGGAACTAGCGATTCAGCAGGCGGATCTGGTCCGTCAAAAGCTTAAATTGTGACTAATTTGAAAAGTTATGTTTATTAAGATGGTTCTCTTTTATCATTTCATTTACGTGTATAATAAATAACTGTCGCCGCAGTATAAACTATTCGGCTATAAATAAATGAAATAATTCATATTTGTCCCAGAATTAGAATTGCGTGAAATTATGATTTAAAAAACTTATTGGACCATTAAACATAAAAAAGGTGATGAGTTATATTTGTTGAATATCTTATAAGCTAACAGAATAATAAATAAATTACACAAACAACTTGGATTATGCACTAAAGTGCACGTGTTTCGAAGAATTTTCGTTTTTTTCTTGTAAAAGTGTTTTGACATTTTCATTAATAACATTAATAGTCTGTTCACTAGTCTGAATCTCACTAGTTGTAACAGAAGGTGTGGTTTCTTGTTTTAAATCATCAGATGAATCAGTTCTGACTTTAGGTGGTGTTGGAGGTCTTGGAACTGTACTACTTGAAGCAGCAAATGATTCATTTTCTTCATTATCTATCGTCGACGTCGTAATAACTTCTTCGAATTTTGTTTTTATTTCAGTTGTTCGATCATTTTTATCTTTATTACTTTCCACTTCTACTTCAGAATGATCCAAATCACTATGATCTGCCTCATTTGAATCATCGGACACAGCTAAAGACGATCCACCTACATGTTTTCGATTTGAAGAGCTGAATGTAAAATCCACATTTTCACTATTTGGAGTTCCTTTAGGCGGCGTTGGTACAATAAATCCAGTTGGTGGTGCGGATGAAGGTAAATCTATATCAGAAGTTGCTATTGGCACATTGACGGGAACTAGATTTTTTGATCGAGATTTAGGAGTCCATGTAGAAAGAGAGGTAGAAGCATCTGAAATAGCTTGTGAAGTTTTCCCCTGTCCTATTGTTTATTGTAGGAAGGTAAGACTTTAGTAAAAATATTGAATTAATAATTTATTTTAAATTTTTCTCACCTGTATAAGTTTTCCTGGGCTCACCAGGTGATGTTGTTTCTATTGGAATTTGTTCAACAATATCCATACTATAATTTGCTATAATTATTACTTTTTCGCCAAACTCAAGAAGGGCGTCCAATTGAAGTAATAATGCTGTTCGTAATTTTTGACGTTTAAAATCTTGTAAAGCTGTTTCTTCTGTATGTATTGTTAATGTACAAAAAATATTGAAATTAACTACAATTATTTATTTTTTTTTAAAAAAAAATAAAAGAACAAGTTTGTAAGAATAAAAATGTACCCGCAATTGTTTCTTTTTCAATCTTTTCTAATTCTTTATGAAGATCTTTAAGTTTTTGTTCAGCAGTTTCAGAATGTTTTGAATGACTTGCTTTTCGCTCTTCCTTTTCAATTTTATTCCAAAGTGTTTCCTTCTTAAGACGTTGATCTTTCATTGCTTCTTCACGTCCACGAATATCTTTTAAGTGTCCACGATATTGAGAATAACGATCCGCTAAATTAAATGGAAAATATTTTTGAAATTAAAGCATTTATAATAATAAATCAATTCAATGATTAATCATTTACCAAGAACACCTTCAGTTTCCGATAATTTTGTAATTAAAAGACTAAATTTTTCAGTAATATCACTTAAATCAACATCTTCACTTTTTCCCCAAATATTAAGATACTTTGCGGCTTCGCTTTGTTCATATGTCAAGGTACTTAGAGCATTCCATACACCGCGTTCTGCCGTAAGCAATTTGGATAAATGCTTCGTATCATTATTTACTAAGAAAATTATATATTTATAAAATTAAAAATAAAGACTTTTGACACAGTTTAACTTAATTTACAATAAATATTTACCCATAGCATTTATTGATGTGAGATTACGACGAATGTCTGTTGCGACATTGTCAAAATGAAAATTTTTGATAGCCTTCATTTTTCTTGAAACCGATATTTTTTTTTTATTGTAAGCTGTCAAAAAAATAGAACGTTAAATTTTATTAGTTTTACAGCAAGTGGCCAATGCACAATTCACATTGTTTATTATGTTCGTGTTACCTAAATATGGGTACACTGACTATCCTCGCACAATTAAATGTGTTACACAGTGAATAAAAAATGAAACACTCATCACGTGACAAGTGTTATAAAAACATCACGCGGTGGGTGGTAAGATTATCCTAAACAACATCTAGCTCTTTTTTAACTTTTATAGTAAATTTGTTAATAAATTGCGCCACTTCAAGGTCCCATAATTTTCAACTTTTATTAATATAGATTGATAATCCGCAGCCAATATTTCTTCACAACGCAAAAGTTAACAATTCTATTAAAAGCACTTTCTCATCAGATAAAATAAAAATTTATCAAGGACGAATAAAGTCGTCTCAGAATTGGAGAATAAACCTTTGACTTTAATCTTGGGTGCGATCATTGAATTTATAAGTAGTCTTCGTACTATTTATTTGAAATTTGGTCGCAAGGATTAATGTTACAATTTATTTGTCTTTCAATAAAAATTTATGTAATCTAAAATAAAGTATTTTTTTTTATTTATTAAATAATTTTCTAAATTTTCTTTACAATTTTAGTAAATATTATAAGTTTTTGATGATTTCACCTTTCATTAAATGTAAAATTATTATTATTATTATAACACCCAATTTACATTCCAATGTAATTTTTTAATGTATAAAAAAAATATATATATTTTTTACAACCCGAAATTATCTAAATATAATTGTTAATAATAAAACAGATTAAAATATTACGCTATGATTTAGTGATACTAATGGTCCATAAGATGATCAAGTGATATATCAATTTCAGGATCTTTTTCCAATGATTTCATTTTACCTATAGCATCAATGATCGGTTTCGCAGGACAACCATCGGGAGCATAATGTACAACGAAATCACCCTTTATATATCTGGCCGGGAAAGTATTAAAGGTACGATCATCTTGATCTAAAAATAATGTCTGTATTTAAAAAATCAAATAAATTAATTAATGATTATAATATTGATAAAAGTAAAGTTTATTTTCAACTTACTCCAGGCTTCCATTCTGGTTTTTGCATAAGATCCCACATAGCACGTTGTTCATACATGTGACCCAAATAGAGATCCCTTCGTTGTTGTGTAAGTCTCAAAAAATCTCGGCTCCATTCAGAATTTCTCATCATAAATACTCCGGCATTAATCATTTTGTCGTGTACTGGTCGCGCAACAATCAAATGTTTCTTTTCAAATTGTTCCCGCCCACCGACTCTTTCAATAAATTGATCGATAAGATTTTCAACAGTTACAGAATAATTCATGATTACAGTATCCATATCAAGCCAGAATATCCAATCATAATGCGGAAGTACTTTTTCAATAGCATCAAATTTGCCCCAAACAGTTTTACGTCGTTTATAAGTTTGTTGTGCAAATTCAGCGGATCTTCCTACGAAGGAATATCCATTTTTTTGAGCATAACCACGTTTGTTCTCACCAGTTATACGGGCTGCGGGAAGCATACAAAGATTATCATAAACAAAACTGCTAGTGACTACGGCAATATTTAATTTATTGGGATCATTTCGAGGATGACAAATCAAAGTTTTGGGAATGGAAAGATGTTCATACAAATCTCTCATATCTTCTTCCAGGAAAATGTGACCAACAGCTATGGTTTTTTCAATTGAGACATTTTCTACAGCATTTGGAAATTCTATAATACCAGCGTCATCATTTACAAGATATAATTGATTGTCATCAGGATATTTTTGGTAATATTGGAAAGCTCGTGTAATCGTGTTTGTAAAATTCGAGTCAACAACTTTAATACTATCTTTTGAGTCAAGAATGGGAGCAACAGCATCACGGCCAAGAATGATGGCCATGTCATCAGCATTTATCGCCATGAATGAACCCCAAACAAGTGTACGTTTTTGAGTTTGTGTCAATCTATTTTCGCGAATGGAAGATTCTTCTAGGACTTGTTGAAGTTTTTCAAGATTAATGAGAGTCTTGTCATTAATAATTACGAGATAATTGTAAGTGATGCCTTTCTTGCCAAGATCTTGTGCCTATAAATAATTAAATAATCTTGTTTATATAAATGATATCAAGTACCAAAGAGTAATAAGATAATTTTACTTACCCATTGGAGAATGGATTCTTGAAATTTTTGACCGCTGATATTAGGAAATTCCTTAATATCATCATATTCAACGAATTCGGCAGTAAAGTCTCTTAATGTGCCTTTTTCTACAGTTTTATACGGCTCAATTAAGAACTTATAATAAACGTTACCATCCTGAAGCATACATGGCTCCAAATTATTCTTGATACCAAACAATGCCTCTCTTAAAAACTTCCTTTGGCGCATAGCACCTACTGTAGAAGTAATCGCAAACAATAAATTATAATGTCCTGAAGTGTTTGGGACCTCATCATCACTACCTACAGCAAGTTTATTCTTTTGCTCATCGGGAGAAACTTTAGAAGGTGGGACTATTATATCGCCATCTTGGACATTGATATTAAAGTCTTGAACTACATAGGGCGAAGTCAGCAGGAAAATAAGAAAAGCTATGAGAAATGCCGCTACGTAAATGTTTATTTTACGAAAGTGATATACGGGCATCTTTGCTGTCTTTCTTTTAACCCTATTTGATTTGAAACCGACAGAAGGGAAGAAAAAAAGTTTTTTTTTTTAGAGACTTGGTTTAAACATTTTCCGAACACAAGGACTTTAAATGGAATTTTTATATCGATCATATTAACTATTTCAGACTTCTTTTTCATTTATAAATAGGCAATCCTAATACACAACTTTAATATTTTGCGGCTGTAATACGTTCATTTGTAATATACTTTTAATTGAAAATAGACAAGAAAACATTAATTTATATTTAGGTTCATATCCAAAAATTCCGACGATAAATTTAGAAATTGTGTTTATTTATAGCGGATCTATAATCTTCTACTGACACGTGATAAATTTTAACACCTGAGTGATATTTTTTATTTGTTTTTAGAAAGATTTCAACACTAAGTAAAATTGTTTGGCAGATATGTTTAAGCAAACGCGTTCTTAAAGTTGTTCAACAGGTATAGCTTAAGGGGAGGGTGTACGAAAATCAGTTTTAATATAAACCATGTGGCGAATTTTTTTTTGTGTAACAATAATAATAACAATAATAATTTCTATAATTTCTGCAAAAATTATACATAATTTTATTTAACAAAATAATGCCAAGTCTGCACATTAGCATTTGCTTGTACGCCCGGTATTACACCAACTACAATAATACTACTAGATAAGATTTTACTGCCTTTAGATGGTTTTCGCAACATAATTTCCTCTTGAACTAACCCACAAACAACTAAATCAGTCAAGGCAAATTGAACTAATTCTTTAGTTTTCAGCACCTTTCTTTTTTCAGTTGGATATACTGGCAAAGTATTCCAATTTTTTTGTTTTATCTTTGCAGTTTTTCCACCTCTAAACACGTCTATTACATCGTCTGGACCAATTTGCTTTCCCGTTTCCATTGTAAGATATTCTACTACTTCTAACAACTTTATGATTTCTTCTTTACCATCAAGTAGTTTTGGCTTATCGGTGATTCTACTAATACAATTGTCGCATATTTCACATACAGGTGGTTTTTGTTCGTTTGGCCAAGCTTGGTATTGCCATATTAGCTGTTGGCGGCATTCATATCCCGAATTGCAATAGTAGATGACTTCAAAAATCTTTTTTGCGGCACGTTCAAGCTTATTGATCAATCTTTGTTCTCCAATATTGATGTTTGCGGTGATAGATGCACTATTGTCAAAATGAATAAATTGTCATATATATATTTATCAAATGTACATTTTTTTTTATTTTTTCAACATATATTTTATTTTTTCAACAGATTTATGTACATATAATAAAGTTATTTGTATTACTAACGTTTCCCGATACTCTGCTATTATAGAATAATTCGTACAAATATCTTTTTTACTGTAAAAAATAAAATGTTTGGCTGTATTCCCATCGCGTCCTGCACGTCCTGCTTCCTGAATGAGATTAGCTACAAAAATATAAAAATGTGAATATTATAAGAAATATAAAAGTAAACTTATATACATACTCATACTCATGGGTGCTTCTGCATGTATCACAACCCGTATATTATTTGAGTTTATTCCCATTCCAAATGCAGACGTAGCGATCATTATCTGTGTAGAACTAGATTTCCAATTATTCATTGCCTTTTCTCTTTCATCATCTCGTAAACCACCATGGAAATAATCAACTGATATATCAGTCAAATTTTCCTGTAACTTATTATACAGATATTCACAACTTGAATGTATTGCGCAATATATAATAAAGCGGCCTAGTAAATTAGCATTTACAATACTTATTATCTCAGTAATATATTGATCTCGTATTTCCTTTCTCTCCCGCACATTAAAAATTATTTCTGATCGATGACTTGTAGAACCTCGGATTAATGCAAAATTATTCTCTTCTATAGTCAAGTTTGTACAAATTTCATTGACTTCGGATCGTGTACATGTTGCTGTAAGTAACATAATTGGAGCTGATTTCCAATACTGTTTTAATATTCCAAGTCATCCCCAAGCCTCCCTGTAAATAAAAATAATTGTATCACTAATTGATAATCTTTCATGCATGCTAATGTATATTATTGTATTACCTGAAATCCTGATAATCCAGAATGCAATGCGCTTCATCAATTACAAAATGAACCTTTTTTTGTTCATAAAGTTGTGAAATAAATCTACAGAACCCGTTATTTGATGCTAATTTTTCAGGGGTAACAAACAGTATCTTTATCAGCCCACACGCTATTTCCTCAAAAATTTTTCCTGGATGCTTGCTCCTTGTTGTAAATTAGCATATAGGGTAGCGCATGGAATACCTGCATTTATGAGTTCTCGCTGGGATATAAAATTAAAATAATAATCATGAGTTAGAAACATAATATACCGTATAACGAAGTTCGTTCGTTCAAACCTTTTGGTCATCCATAAGTGCTTTAAGAGGACTAAAAATAATAGTTAAGCCCTCAAAGCAAATGGCTGATAAGGCATAACATAAAGTCTTGCCTCCACCAGTTTTCAAGGATACGAACGTATCTTTACCACTTAAATAAGCCATAATTGCTTCTGCTTGCCCTTCTCGAAAATTTTCAAATCCAAAGATCTTTTTTGCGGCAAATGGTATTAGTTTCTCTATTTCGGGTAAATTTGGTTGTAACCCTTTAGGTATGTATTTATCATTAACAATTCTTTCCCACAAACCCGCATCCACATAAAATGAACATACACCACATAAACCACGCGCACTTTTCTTTGCAAATGCATGACATGCAATGCATTTTACTATCACATCAAAATCTCTTAAAAGTTCACCAAATGACGGCCAAAATAAGTCTTTACGGATTTGTTCAGGTGCTTTGCTTTTATATGATACTAATTCCTATAATTAAAATTAAGTAAGTATTTTATAACCTAAAAGTAAAAAGACACATAATATCATATTACTTTATCAAAATCAAAGCCCGAAAGTTCCTTTCTATCATTAGCGAACTTCTCTTTTCTTGCTTCATTTCGTTGTTGAATGGTATTACGATTTATAAAAACCTTTTGAGACCTTTCCTTAACAAAGTTCAGTATATTGCACATATCAGGATACGTGAAATCCTTATTGGTAGCTGCCGTGTAAACCTTAGACATCATAACGTCCAATCCATCATTCTGGTCAAGAATGGCCAATGCATGACGAGTACTATAGGATGCCCAATAATCAATTCGTTTATCCAAGTACTTGAGGATTTTTCTATTAAACGTTTCGTTATATGAAGTACGAAGCGTGGTAACAAGTCCTTGGCCAAATGGTACACGAAAAATAGTGGTAATAACACTTCGAAAGTTTTCAATTTCGGCTTGAGTATAATTTTTTAGGGTTGGATTTTGTAACTGTAATTCTGGATTATCTTTTATCCAACAAACATCATTCCAACATAAACTATGGTCGTCAAGTAAATGACGAATTAATCCTTCTACTTGTATATATCATGTTTCCTTTTCGGTTGGAGCATCATCCTGGTTAAGTTTATTTTGAAGCCCAGCACTAAATATACAAGAGTTGAAATATCGCATAATATGCTGTTCAAAAGAGTGCCAGCAGGAATATTGCTTTTTTACTGTTATAATATATAAAATAAAATAAACTTCAGTTAACATAATAGCGGTAATATTTATTTAAGAATAGTTTACTTACACAAATTTTTCTGAATATTTTTACTAAGATGCTTCAAATCAGCAAATATGCGGCTTACTGCAGGAATGCATGCTAAAGTTCGATTTGTTTCTAGATCACCGTCTACACATATATGTAAGGTAAAGTCAGTTTTTTCTAATAAGGGCATTATGTCATTGAGTAACACAAGTAGAATTGCATGTTCCATTTGTCTTGACGTTCCATCAAAATTTCCATTATAAACTATTTTTGAAGAATCATTCTCGGACTTACGTATAATACGAGAATTTTCTATCGTATGAAATCCAATTACAGGTTGGTAATTGTACCCTGGAAATTGCAAATAAATTTCTTTTATTAAATATTTTTTATCTAACACTAAAACAGTTTTTATATACCAGGAAGATCTCCCAAGTACAGGAATTCTCCGCTAGCTTGGTGTGCATTGCGAGAATGTGCCCATGAACAATCGAAACCTATGGGTAGAACCTTTTCTTTACCTGGCAAATGAATTGATTCCAAATTATCTAATATTTCATATAATATTGCTTCACAACTAGATTTTGCGCTATCAATGATGGGCTTGTACATACGAGCTTGGCAATTAAAATAAGATTTTTTGCAACATTGGTTAATTACTCCAATTGTTGCCAATGCTGTTTGAAAAGAATTTCTATTTATTTCCCTAGCAAGTGCTGCCCCTGCAACTAAATGAGAGTACTTCACTCCTGAATCCTCATTTGAATATTGCGTTGATGTTTTACAAAGAAGACATGTAATAATACAAAATATAGTAAAACCTGATACTCTTGTGTAAAATGTTCGATTTGACGCAATAAGGTCAAGGCAATTAGGGCAAGGTAGTGAAAGAAGAATAGAAAGATATTGCGAAGTGTTCATAAAAATAACCGATCCCAATTGTTTCTCTTCCATTTCTTTTTTCACTGATTTTTGAATTTCTTCATCATTTAGTGCAGTGACGTTAGTTTCAATGGAATTTTCAGCTTCATTATCTATTGAAGTAATCTTGTTTTTTAATTTTTTGATCGTTTTATTTTGGGAATAAATTGTTTGTTTATATTCTAAATTTTTCAACATCAAAACTTGTGTATCTTTAGGAGACAACACTTTCCCTTCAGACTCAACTTGTATTCCAAAACGAATGTGTTGGCTATTACTACTACCATCAATTTCACATAAAAATGTATTGATTTCCTCTTGTCCACGTTTTAGACTACGACGAAGAGTCTCTTCTTTTTTCTTTGCATTGCTTCGCAAATTTTCTGATAGAATAATTGAAGATTCTTGTTGTTGAAAAATGGTTGGATATCGCAAAGGAAACTTGTCATGAACAAGTTTTTGAAGTTTATTTATTATCTGAGGGTCATAAAGACCAAGAAGTGATCGAATGGTATTGTTTGATTCAAGATCATATTCTTTTAACATACAGTGAAATGCAAGCCGCTCAACTCCTTGAGCCTTCTTATCTGTATATGATATATCTGAACCAAACTCCTCCCATAAGAAGAGTAATTGATTATTTCTCTCCAGAATTGATAATTTAAACCGTTTTTTGCCGGCAGTGGTGAAAGCCACATATCCAGGTAATAATGGTATTAATGACCGTTCCTCTTCTTGATCTCGAGAAAAAATATAACCAGCATTTTGATTCTGTTCTTCGATAGAGATATTTTTTGTATTAAAATTAAATACTTTTGCTTCATTATGTAAATCCAGAACATGAAGACCAGCAGAATAGTCAATAACTGTCCAGCAACCATTTGATCGTTGTGTAGCATGTCGATTATTAGGGTCTTGAGCAACAAGTATTGTATACCAGGCATGAGAAATGTTAGAAGGCATTATATATCTAACATAATTTATTTAAATTATGACATGTTTTATTAATAGATTAGTAAATAGAAATAACTACTTGTAAAGTGAATGAAGTTCATGTATATATTAGCAAAAATAAAGTATTTTTAAGTATTTTAGATATAGCTACATCTTTTTATTAAATTATTTTCATTCATGCGAAAAAACTGGGCTCATGCGAGAGTTACAATGTTACATTTTTAGTGTTTTAAGCATAAAATAACTAAAATACATTAACTTTTCTTACTATATTTGAAAACTAAAGGTTCTTGGAAGGCGAACGCGAAAAAATTTTTCATTCCAAGCTTTGTTTCTGAAAAGATGAGATTTAATCAAAAAAATCGTGACTTTTTAGATGACGATTTACTAATAGAAATGATCGACATACACCCTACCCTTAAATATTCATGAAGCCATACTTTATATTTTTATTATTTTTATGCAGGCACTTTGTAGCGTAATTTAAGCACTTTGATCAAACAAAACTAGCTTTTATTGATTCATAGAGTTAATTATCATTTTTTGCAATGAAATTTATTGTGCGCGTATGTTTTTTTTATTTTATAGCTAAACTGACCTTTATTAAATAAGTGGAGTTGTTCAATGGGTATTAAGTATGAATGTTTTAATAAAAGTATTTTTATTTTTAAAAGGTTTCTTGAAAATTTTTGTATTTGTTTATTAAAATTTAATAAAATACATATAAATCATTTTGTTCCAATTTGAAATGTAAATATTAAATGAGTGTTGAAAATATTGAAATTTTTTTTTCTTTTTGTTATATATGAAATTAAAATATTTTGGAAGTTTTGTCTTTATTTTTTTTTATCGGGAGATTCTTTTATGTGACTGCTGTGCCACATAACTGCGATTTTCTAGCCAATCATATTTAAGAAAAGGATAATATTATAATATATCAATCAATATATCGTGAGACGTATGAGATCATGTGAGGATAAAAAAAATATATCGAGTACAGATATGTATTACATAAATTTCTTTTTAATCTAGCGATGGATTTTACAATTATTCAACAACTAAAAAAATATTCTAATTCCCCTTTAAATAATTTAGATAATTTGGCGAATTCTTTAAAACAAATTGTTTCTGCAACTCAAAGTAACTTGACATATAGGTAACTGTATTTAATATTCATGAAATCATTATTTTTATTTGGTTATTAATTCATTCGTTTTTTTAGAGAAACTTTAGGACAAGCATCTCAGTTCTGGATAATTATAACAAAGCTTTGGGAAAAGACAAGTGAAAATTTGTTAAAGGAAGAACTTTCTGTCTTGCCTATAATTTTAGAGTTAGTTCAACTCTTTCGGAATATTGTCGCGGCAGTTTCAGGAAACCAAAATCAAGCATTGTATGTTTCTTTGCTTTCTCGATAATAAAAGATGTAGTCTATATTTAAATTGAATTATACTTTCTCCAAGGGAACATAAATGGAATGAAATTACAGAGAAAATTTTATGGTATTCAATATTAAAGTTTAATATTGAGGCCGATAATAAATGTGTGTATAGAAAAGATCATAAAATCTATTATTGGTTGGAATATGATTAAATTAACAATTATTTGGAATTCATAAAGTCGTTCCCATCTTGAGGTTCGGGTCGCAAGCGTTATCTAACGTTATAACAGGAAACATTGACACTCAGGAACTTGTTTGGTCAGATTTTATTAATCGAAATGAATCCAATGACATTTTAACGTAAATAATCTTATATCAAGTCAAAATAATTTTCAAGAAATGAACTTATATAGATTACTTGGTTATAATACACAGTGCACTTGTTAAGTGTGAAGACTCTGTTGTGTTGACGAGTGTTTTGGTCCTCGTATATAATTGCATATATGAAAGCGAATTTCGAAGGTAAACTATAGTAAGATCTAATTCTTTATAATAAATTGTTACTTTTTAGTTAAATCCTTTTTTTTTTTTTTTGAAGCAAGACTTTAATCGAGTCGCGTTCGGGCATACGTTTTTTAATACTTTTATTAGAGCGTGCAGAAGCTCTTCTTGAAGATGAAAGTTCTCAAAATTTTGAGCTTATGTATGTCATTTTTTTTTCGGATTTTCTAAATGTAGAAGAATTATTTATGAATTCAGTTTGTCAATCAAATTTTATATACAGATACGCTTTAATTTCACGTTTAATAGACTTGGGTTTGTTCTCTCAATTTTATAATATATTAAATCAACCATCAAGGTAACAATTTTCGATTAAATTTACATTATTTCGAAAATAACAAATTTTCAAGAACTTTTTTTCCCTCTTTAGACAGATTCCAACACGACATCAAATTATACTACTGAAAATTCTTGACTCTAAGTTTTTTTCATCTTTAAAAATCAACGAATTTTCTATTTCCTTAAGCAATTGTATTGTAAGAAGTTTCAACTCAATTTGCTCTCAGGTAATACATTCAATGCAACAAGCCGAAAATAATTCCGCAATATTATCAACAAGCGAAGATCAACTTTGCGAAATGGAAGATTCTTGCTTATTATATACCGCGTTAATATTATTCTTACAATGTATTGGAAAATTGAGTCAAGAAGATGATAGCAAATTGCGCGAGTGTCTATTTAAAGAAGGGGTTATAACTTCTAGTATTTGTAAGTTTATTCATTCATATTATTTTAAAACCAAAATTCGCTTCAAGATTTTAATATAATATTTGTTAGCTCTTTTATTTCAAGCGGACAAGTCATTCCCACGTACGACTAAAGCAACAACTCTCATAACACAAACACTTCAACGGGCTTCTTCAGGATTCGCATTTATCAAAAGAGACATTGTCAAAATAATAGGAAATATGGCTTATGAAAACAATATTGTTCAAGATGAAGTTCGCAAATTAGGTGGAATTCCTTTAATATTAAACCAGTGCAATATTGATGATGATAATCCATGTGAGAATCATATTATTTATATGTTAAAAAATTAAAATATTTTTCTTAAAAAATTATATATTTTTAGATATTCGGGAATATGCAATCTTTGCTTTACGAAATCTTTTAATTCATAATCCGGAAAATCAAAAACTTGTTGAACAGCTTGCACCAATCGAAATATCACAACATCCAGTCTTACAAGATGCTGGTATTATGACAGAACTTGGACAAGATGGGAAAATAAAGTTTTCGATTGATTCATCAAAAAATAGTCGAAAATAAAATTCTTATATATATTAACAAACTATTAATTAATTAAATTAATTTATAAGATAAAATTATGAACTATATTGTGATTCATTTACTAATTTCCCTACATATTCATATTTTGATGCAAAATGACTGTGCCATTCTTTAAGACTATTTATTTCATCTGCATCCAAATCTTCCAAAGTGTCAAGAGGTTGATCAATTGGAGTAAGCACATCCATCTCAAAAGAATTTTTAGCTAATCCACGAGAAGCATCACGTCCAGCAAAATTTCCGTAAGGACCATCTATATAAAATTTATTTTTAATAATTTCAAATGTGAATAATAAAAAAATTTATGTTGAATATATGTACCTGGACCATAAAAGTTACGCCCTCTGGATACATCATAGACTTTACCACAAACACCCATATAAATTTTTGTTTGTGGAGTTCTTCCGTCGTATTCCCTTAGCTGCTTTGGTGTATACTCTCTGAAGATAGTTGTCTCGGGATGTTTTGCAATTGGTAATTGATATGGTGGCGGTGTAAAATATGAATAAACTACATAAATAAGAAACCCAGAAAGAAACCAGTTTAGAGGGTTTTCTTGAAGCTGAGATAAGAGCGCTTCAGTAAATGCTGTCATTTTACAAAGAAAATTTTAAAAAGGTGTTTGTCATACAAAAAAAAGAAGATTTATACAGCCAGCCAGTTGGTTGGTCGATCTAAAATTGGCGGTGATAAATTTTCAATGAAGATAATTTATTACAACACTAAGCAAATTCTAAATTGCTAAGCCATTTAGAATTGATTATTCACATTATGAATATTCTTAAAAAGAGTTAGGCTTTTTGCTTTTGCTTGTAACGCCCCCAGCAAATAATGAATAATTCAGTTTATTCACATAGTTTCATTATCACCAATATTTAAGAAATTTGACTTTTGTTTTATCTGATGAGGTTAAATTAACATAAAATTTTATATCAGATATCTAAAGTTAGATATTTTAATTGTAAAAATATAATTAAATTGTATATTGATTTTCTTTTAACAGTTTTCAACTGTCACATTTTTATATCACTATTATATATGATATATAATATAATTTATTGAAAATCTCTGCATAGTAAATAAATTGGCAATTATAAATGATAAACCCACTACAGTTCTATATAAATAAACTTAAAAAAAAAAATTTCGAAGTTAAAGAATAAAATTGGTTTATTTTTTACTTAAAAGTAGAAGTTTCAAATTATTTTTACTTTTTTTTTTAATTTAATAAAACTTTTATTTAATAATAAAATTTTTGTTGTTTCAAATCCGAATGAAACTTACAACCGATTGAGACATCGGAATCAACAATGAGATTGCGCAGATTTGCTTTCACTCCTGTGCGCTCAATTTTATTGTGGGCGCTTATCATTTGCTTTTTCATTATTTTTCCTTATGCAAAGTCTCGACTTGACTCTCTTGACTCTAAAGAACTTATACAACTTCGACCGCCTTTTTACAAACGTTTAGTTGGAGTCAACGCTCTTCCACCTAAACTCAATCTAAGCCCCATTAACTTAGTGCTAATTTCAACACTGGATGGCAGCCTGCACGGTGTCGACCGGTATACTGGTCAAGTTTTGTGGAGTTTAGAAGGTGCCGCGGATGGTTCTCTTATTAGAACATATACGCGTTCTCCTAAACTGCAAAATGTTACGAGAAATAAGGAAGAAAATACCGACATTATGAACGAAAAAGAGAAGGATGTCAATATTGACATGAATTCCCAGAAACAAGATCAAAACTATTCTGGTGATCGACATGATGATTCCCAACTCACAAAATTAAAGGATGATGTCGAAGATGAAGATGATTCTGATCGAGAAATTACATACATTATTGAACCAACCAATGATGGCATATTATACTTATTTTCTCCAAAGACTGGGCTACAGGTAGATAATTCCTGATTTTGTTCATTTATTATTATAGATCTTTACTATATTTTATTTTGTTTGAATTATTTCCTGGAATACTCTATTATTATTTGAAGGTTATTAGGTTATCTTGGGTTTACTTTTTTATTATTATAATTACATTATTATTGAATGACTGTTAATTGAACCGAAAAATAGAAATTTCCTTATACCGTTAAACAACTCGTTATGACTTCACCATTTCGTTCTGCTGATGGTAAAATATTCATTGTTGGTAGTAAATCAACAAAATTCTTTGCTATCGATCCTGCTAGTGGAAAAATACTTCAATTTTTCAGTAGTGACGGTGAAGAAAATGAATGTCCATCTATGGGTTCATTGCCTAGAGATGCTATATTTATGGGTATTAATGGTAATTATATCGTTATAATATGACCAAAGGAGGCAACCAGATTATATACAAATTTCATGTTTAATTTGTTAAATAGTGTATAAAATATCTATCTTCGAACGTGGCGTAATGAAATGGAACACTACTTATACCGAATATGTACCACATAGTTTCGATGCAAACATCGAACATTTACACAAAACGTCGCCTGATGGTCTATACATTGCGTCAACTCATAATGGAGAAGTTGTTTCTACGGAGTCTTCATCTGGTAATTTTCTTTTTTTTTTCTTTTATAAAAAAAATGAATAAACTGTTTACGTATTTTCTCATTTAAGGACAACATGCTTGGTATCATAAATTTTCCTCTCCGGCGGTCAATGTATTTGATGTATTGGCGTCAAAAGATCTACCAAGTGGTCTACATATAGTAAGGCAACCGCGGCCTTCTGTCAAATACCATGAACATCTAAAAACGTTACACCCTTCTCCCCAGTTGGCAGCATATATAGGTGACATTGATGGCACATTATTTGCCATGTCGGTCGAGAATTATCCATTGGCACAATTCATCCCTGATTCTATATTATTCGATTATTATAACAAACGAATTTCTGGTGATAAAGAATCACAAGAAAATAGTGCACGTTGCCGTCCTGGTTCCAGTATATTTCCAGCGTGTTTAATTGGAAAACATAATCTAGTTATTGGAGAACAGCGTCCAGGCATTGAAGGTCCTCGCGTCGAAAAAAATTTTCGCCCTAGTGGTAATTCCATATTAGAACCAGAAGCAAGATCTATAGCGCAAATTAGTATTTCATGGTCCTTATTTCTTTTTGTCGTTGCTTGTTTTGTGTATTGGAATAGAGTACAAAAGAATGGAAATAGACCTTTCTTTGAAAAGAGTTTGCGATCTTTCTTAGATTTCAAAACACAACAGGCTGTTTCGAATAACGATACTTCTATGAATAATGGAATTAAAGGAAATTTTAATGCTAAGAACAATAACAAAAAAGAAATTGGAAAAAAGAAAAAGAAAAATGCTAAAAATCCAACTGTTAATACTAAAAAAGTCGAATTAAAAGACGAAGAAAAAGGGAAAATATCTTTCTCCAAAGTTCAGTTTCCTAAAGAAGTATTACAAAAAACCGAAGAACCTGTAGAAATTCCAGTTATTAATTCTTCACCAGCTATAAATGTTGTTACTTCACCTGAACAAAATAATAATGTTATTGTCAATTCCAATGGGGAAATAAAATTGAATTCGTTGGTAGTATCTGATACGATTTTAGGTAATAATTGGTGTTTATTTTCCTTATATTTATGCAGAGAATCATTATTATTAATTATATATATTTTTTTTATTTGATAGGATATGGAAGTCATGGCACAATTGTATATAAAGGAACATTTGAAGGACGCGACGTTGCAGTTAAACGATTGTTACTTGATTTTTATGATATAGCTCATCATGAGGTATCACTTCTTCAAGAAAGTGATGATCATCCAAACGTAATTAGATATTATTGTAAAGAACAATGTGATAGATTTTTATACATTGCCCTTGAACTTTGTCCCGCATCATTATATGATTTAGTTGAGAGAGGCTCAACATTTCAGCATGCAGATTTATTAACAACACTACATCCTTCCAAAATTCTTTATCAAATTGTTGCTGGTTTACATCATTTACATTCAATGAAAATTGTACATCGAGATATAAAACCACAGAACATTTTAATAGCACCATCAAAACATAAAAAAATAACTAAAAAAGATGGAGTTATTCAACAAACCTCTTCTGTGAGGGTATTAATTTCAGATTTCGGATTATGTAAAAAGTTAGAGGGAGATTCTAGTAGTTTTCATAATACAACAAACAATGCAGGTGGAACTATTGGTTGGCGAGCACCGGAACTGCTGTCACCATCAGTGCCACCATCTCCAGATGGAAATAATAATATTGAATCAGTTTGGACATCTGTAGATCGATTGAATGATAATTCTTTTACTTCTTCATCTACAGGATCAGAATATGATAATGGACAACCACGTAGAGTAACAAAAGCGATAGATATTTTTTCGGCAGGATGTTTATTTTATTACGTATTAACGGGAGGAGATCATCCGTTTGGAGATCGTTATTCTAGAGAAATTAATATTTTAAAAGGTGTTTACGAACTATCAAAGTTAGACGGAATGGGGGAAGAAGGTATTGAAGCGAAAGATTTAATTATGAGAATGATAGAACGAGATCCTAAAAAACGGTATGTTTAATTCGATTTATTTAGATAGAAAATAACTTAAAATTTATCATGAATTTTATTATTTTATCATTTTAAAGACCAAAAGCAGAAATTGTAATGTTACATCCGTATTTCTGGTCATCGTCTAAACGACTCGGATTTCTTCAAGACGCGTCTGACCGCTTTGAAATTGAGGAAAGAGATCCTCCCTCACCATTGCTTCAACGATTAGAACAAGGTGCAGTTGATATTATAGGACCAGATTGGTATAAACGAATTGATAGAGTGTTAGTAGAAAATTTAGGCAAATATCGAAAATATGATGGTTCTAGAGTAAGAGATTTATTGAGAGCATTAAGAAATAAGGTTATTATTATAATTCATTTATTTTTTTGATTAGTTTAAAATTTTTACCTATATTTATTTAATTATTTTATAAATTCTTTTTAGAAACATCATTACCAAGATCTTCCTGATCATGTTAAAAGGTCTTTAGGTGAAATACCTGATGGTTTCCTTTTCTATTTCACGTCAAGATTTCCTCAGTTAATGCTGCATGTATATTATGTGATATCTGAGTCAGAAACATTAAAGGATGAAAGCATGTTTAGACATTATTTTGAATTACCTGGAGAAATTTAAATTTAGAAATACTATTTTTAGTAGGGTTAATTAGCGATAAATTTATTTATCGTTTGTAAAAAATTTTTCTTATGTAATATATATCAAACTCAAAAACATTAAAAAAGAAATAAAATAATAAAATCAAATTAAATCAGCAAGCAATCATGATATTTGATAATAGTAATCCCCAGTCATTTAAAAGCTGCATGAACAAAATTATTTTTATTTTATAAAAAAAGAAAATGTATTTATTTTATCTTGATCTTATTTTCACATTTCTGATACTAGTCTACTGTAATCAGTTAAAAAAAAAAAGATAAATTAATAGAAAGTCGAAGGACGTTTGGCCAAGAATGTAACCTTCTTTGTTTTTTGTACACGATGAGGAAGAGGGAATCTGATATTTGGTTCAAGTAATTGTTTGATATATGGACGTCTTACCTAAAATAATAATAATTGTTATTATTAGAAATGAAATTTAACAATAGAAAAAAATTATAGAAGTTAATTACTTGACTAGTCTTCAATTCTGCGACACGCATAATTTGAATTGAAGAAAATCGAGCACGATGACGGGCAGCCATATCCTGATCTATTATATTTAAAAAGAGAGGAAATATTATAAAATAATCCTAAAATAAATTAAATAATTTTGAATGTGATAACTTACAACAAGAATGAACAGCATCAGTTCTAAATTAAGATTTGAGAATATAGAATTAGTATTAGTATAATGAATATAAAAAAAATTTTATTTATTATTAATTTTTTTTTTTTTTTTAAAAAGACAAAAAAATAACCTGGTCATTTCCCGATATTCCTTGTACATATTATGTGTGCCAGAACGAGAATCATAACGGAGCCATATACCGAAATTCTTAATCAGTAAAGGTCTTTTTTCAAAGATCTAAATTAAATAAAAAACATGTATAATAAGTTATTTGATCAATCACCTAAAAAAAAATTTTCTAATTGAAAATGAATAAATTAATTACCTCATTGATAGATACAATTTCGCCGGCAGCCTTTTTCACCTTTTTGAGCTTTTTCAGAAAATACCAAAACCTACTCTTCGCAACAACTTCATTAGGAGCGAAAAGTCTCATACGGTAAAGTCTTGGAATAGTGTCCTTTGTACTTGGGAGTTTGCGGCCAATTACTTGATATTCGTGCAACTAGTAAAGAACAAAATATCAATCCCATCCAAACCAAAAATTAATCTATCAATCGTTTATCTTTTAACTTAATTTTTTAAAGAAAAACTTACTCTACCCATGTTAGCGATGAATATGGATGTAATGATAGAGAGAATCAGAAATTGTGAAAATAAAAAGCGATAATAATCACGTGAAATGAATAAAATTTTTTTGTGTAATGATGATAATCCAAAGTTACTGTATGATGATTTATTAAAGATTATTTATTAAAGGAATCTTTTTTTTTTATTTATTAAGAATCAGATGTTTGCCTTTCGAGCTATTCGCCCTGTTGTGGTTAACACCACCCAGAGGTATGCATAAGTTGTATTTTAGGGGGGTTATTCCTGTAAAAGGAAAGTTCAATATTGAATTCAATAAACGCGAGATTTTCAAAAAAGAAAAAAAAATAATTAAACATTAAAATTAACGAATTGGGTGGTTAAAAACATTGGTTTCAGTGTTGGTTATCAAAACCGTAATTATGCTACTTTAAAAGAAAGTAAGTTTATTACTAATTTTTTTTTTAATAAAATAAATAAAAATTTATGAATTATTTATTAATTTAATTAGTTCAATTACGGTTAAAATCGGTTAACAGCATTGCAAAGGTAGATTTGTCTTTTTTGTTTTTTTTTTTAATTTGAGTATAAAGCACTAAAATTTGAAATTGGTTCAATTTGAATTTAAATTAGATTACAAAATCTATGAAGATGATTGCATCGACAAAAATGACCCGGTACGCTTTTGTTATTATTATTATTATTATTATTATTAATGTCGAACGGACTAACTGAAAATTTCTATAATAAAATTTATAATAATTTTAAATAATTAAGAGCTCAAAAGTCAATGGAAGTTGCAAGAGTATTTGGTGCAACTCAAACTGGTGTGCATTCGTATCTTTTATGTTATCTTTTTTTATATCAAATTTTAATTTTTAATTTAATTTAATTTTATAGCTCTTTTCACTCATGCCGATACAAAACCAACAGAAGGAGGAAATACTTTAATTATCACAGTTTCATCAGATAGAGGACTTTGCGGTGGTATCCACAGTAGTGTATCAAAACGATCAAGAAAACTTATTCAAGAGAATCCAAATTCTCAACTAATTGTTTTAGGTGATAAAGCAAAAGCTCAACTTTCACGTACTACACGTGAAAATATTAAACTTTCTTTTAATCAAATTGGAAAAGCTGTTCCCACTTATAATGAAGCAAGTTCCATTGCTGATACTATTTTAAAAGAAAAAATTGAGTTTGATCAAGCTGTTATCGTATATAATTATTTTAAATCTGTTATATCTTATGAAGCAAAAACCATTCCTGCTTTTTCTGTATCAACTTTTGAAAAATCTGGTAAGACTCTCGTTAAATCTTTTTACAAATTAAACTTGTAAGTTTCTAAAAAAAAAAAAAAATTTTCCAGGTAATTTTGACGCTTATGAAGTCGAAGATGATGTTCTAGAAAATCTACAAGAATTTGCTTTTGCAAACTCAATTTATTGGGGTCTTGTTGAAGGTCATGCTGCTGAAATGGCTTCTAAACGAAGTGCTATGGAAAATGCTACCAAGAACGCCGGTGAAATGATTGAAAAACTTACAATGACTTATAATCGTGGTCGTCAAGCTGCCATTACTAATGAATTGGGTAAGTAGAAATGAATTTTCTACACGTTTTTTTTTGAATCTCTAACGTAATTTAAAATTTTAATCTAATCATTGTCGTTTATAGTCGATATTATAACTGGAGCATCTGCTATTTGACGAATTTATGAATTATAGATATTTGTAATACTAGTAAAAAAATTTTTTTCTTTTCTAAAAAAAAATGATGCAAATTGTTAATGAATAAATTCATTATATTTTAATACATTTTTAAATTTATTTTAATAGATTTTTTTTTTTTGTTTTTTTTTGTTTATCCAACAAGTAAAATTAAACTTCAAAATTAAGAAAACATTTAAGCCATCAATATAATTATTATCAAACTTTAAACCATTCATTCAAGGAAATTCCTTCTTGAGATCTAAGAAAACATTCATATTGAGAAGTTAGATATTCCTCCCTTTCTTTTTCATATCTTTCTTTATCCACCATTGCTATATCTTCCCATATTTTCCTCTCAGAAAATATCATTTGTTTCCATTTATCATTAATATTTTTGTTTAGTTCTGTTTGTCGAGTTTGAGAACCATATTTATTCTTGCCGTCAAATTTGGCTGCCTTTTGGTAATGCTCAAATGCAGTTATACAAGGCATAGGTACTTTGAGACTATATCGTTGATCTTGTTGAAATTGTTGTGTGTTGCGATATTTATAAAGATTTGGTTCATTCTGATTTACATTATTTACATTACGTGGTTGTAGTGGTGTGGTTGATTTATCCCCTTTATTTGGTGAAACATAAACATTTTCATTTTCCTTGTTGTAAGGTTTGATCAGAAATTGAATTTCAAGAGGTCTATTATGAACTGGTTGATCAGTTATTATGTTTTCTTGAATATAATCGTAATTGTTCGCTGAAATGTTTTCTTGAGGTGATGATTGCACATCCAATTGTGTATCAAGAAGAGAACAGTGCCCTGGGACTATTTCTTCAATAACGGAAAGATTCTTTTGAAACACAACTTCACTTTGACATTGTGGGGTATCAACTGAAGATACTGGAACCAATTCCTCATTTTCAACACTATTCTCATCTTCTTTAGATGGATGTATCCAAGGTTCGCTGTGGAAACATGAAGGAGTATGAGTTGGTTCAGTATGTTGTGATTTTTTGTGTTTATTATATGTATGTATTAATTCTTGAAGGTAACTTTGATTTGATTCATCAACTTCGGAATCTTCTTCAGTATTTAACAAATCGTCAAAATCATAGTCAGATGAACTATTATTATATTCAGTATTTGAAACAAAACTTTCATTATTTTGATTATTTTGAATATAACTTTCATGATCTTGTTCATTCATTGCTTCCCAATGAGCGTGTTGTTCCGGTGACATGTTATTCCAATTATCAAACAAAATTTGTTTTATACTTTCAGGGTTCATTTCAGGATAATATTGTAACATTTTTGGTGTATTATCAATAATATAACGATTAAAGGCAGATGAGTTTTGTTCGGGTGAATCCGTAGAAGTTGAATTAGAATTAGAATTAGAATTTGAATTTGAATTTGAATTATTTGAATCATATTGATATGATTCTTGTTTATAAATATTACAATCATCTATTTCTGACGCGTCCTCATCACTATCTTGTTCATCATAATCGCTCTCGTTATAATATGAAAGGTGTTTTGATTTTTTAGATGGACGGTTATCACGGTTATCATTTAACTCGAGATTTTCATGACGGGCCTCTTTCAATTTATTAGCTAATTCTTTTACGTGATCCAGATGCGCGTTTTTTTCGTACTTTATAATAAAATATGCAAAAATTTTTTAATATAAAACGCGAGAATAACATTAAATTAACTTTGAAATATATATACAACCTCACTGAGACACTTCCAATTCAATTCTTTTGCTCTTTCAGCATATTCATTTTTCTTTTCCTTTATCATAAAATAAAGTTAAACATGTGGAACAAATTTGAAAAAAAATGTACAAATATTATATACCTCAGAAAAACTTCTCCAACTATTAGTAATGGTTATAGAAAGTTCCTTTGCAGATATATTAGGAAACTTTTCTAAAATTTCAAGCCTTTGCTCGTCATTGTGAAGTAAATAACCATAGACTGGTCTTTCTACGGTTTCTTCATACTTAAGAGTATAAGTTTCGAACAAATCCATTTACTATTTATTACAATAAAAAGGTTCAATTTCGAAATAAAAGAGAGAGAAAAGGATATGTTCCCGCAAAAGTTGAGTTTACTATCCCTTAATTTGTAGGTTGTGTCGTGTTACTATTTAACGCAGGTAAATTTGCCTGTATTACAAATTAAGGGATAAATTTGTTTATGCATTTATATATACAATTGATCGCGTTAAAAAATTTACGCGTTTTTTAAGAGATTTGCGCATGTTGATCACATTTTGACCCATCTCGTATTAAGTATGCTATTACTAGATTGTACGGATTTAGCAAATACTAATTCACAAACTTCAATACAAAGGTTTTTCAAAAAAAATTTTAAACAATAATTTAAAATTTTGAATTGTGGTTTTCTAACCATTCTTTATGTTAATTACACTCGCAATATCCTTTAAATTATTTTTAAAAAGAATTTTGGTTAAAAATTTGAAGATGAGACTTGTGAGAAAATCGAGTGCAACCTCAATAAGATTATCTTGATTTCGTACTTTTTTTTTTTTTTATCATAGTAAATAATTTATCCTGAGATGTGAAAATAAGTGACAAGATAAATTTTGTGTCAGCATATCAGCCAATAATGACATTTCTTTTATTACAAGATATTAAAATTAGAATAATCGAAGACTAACTATAACAGATAATTTTTAGTAGTGAATATTAATACCTAATTACCGATTCCTTTAAATAAATGTGAATGAATTATACCACGTGCACGTATAATTTTTCGCGTGGCAAGCCGCAAGGGTTAATCAAAAGACCACGTGTCATAGTAATTTCTAAATTTGCTTACGATTTTCTTTCAACAATGTATTAATGAAAAGGGAAAGAAATAAAATATAGTTTTTGTTAAGTCGGATCGACTTATAAGCTTGCTTTGTCTTTTAATGTTTCATATGTATAAAACACCCCAAATGAAACTAATGAAACTAATGTAGGCCAAAATTAAAGTATTAATGCATCGGTCCATCGTCCCAAAAATATGTGAAGATTATAAATATGACGGATCTTTCTTTTTTTAGAATATTCATAGAATTGAAACATATGATCTTTATAACGGAAAAGGTTATGAAAGCCCGCTTTGTGTAGCGTATAATTCTGTAGTAAATTTAATTTAGGTAAAGCAGCGTGAGACATTAAATTTAGTATATAAAGTAATTTAGAGTCGCATTGTACTATGATAGTACATTGGTTTCTCAAATGTATCAATAGATTTTTTGTAATAGTTATGATAAAAGCTACTAAAATAACGGCGAGAATAAAAAACTCATCTTTTTTAGAGTAGTAATCCAAAAGAAGAGAGTTATATTTTTTTAAAAAAAAGTTCCAAAGGTGTTCTTTGGAAAGCACTTTTTAACAAAATAATAATAGAAGTCCAAGTGACTCTTTTCCTTCCTTTTTTATTTTACCAAATTAACCTCCCCAAATCCAATTTTCCGTTACATTTCTTTTAAAAAAGAGGCCAAGAATAAATTATTATATAAAAATAATATATATTCATAAATATGGCCGAATTTCATACAACACTCCTCATCCTCATCCAATTTCTTATCTCTAAACCTCTTGCTTCACTAACACTCCTCTCAATTATAATAATATCACTAGCTTCTTATTATGCTGCCGACCCTTGGAAGAAACCAGAAGCTCGAGAAAAAGATCAAGAGTCGGGGAATGTAATACATTTAACAGCAAAACATGCGATCGGTTTTGGTGGAATAGCTAGTTTAGGACTTATAAGCATGTGGTTGTTCCCGAATGCACTTGGTGAGACAAGAATTTACAGTTTATGCTAATATATACGTTTGTCTCTTACAAATTTTTTTTTTTATTTTCATTAGTATATTTCAGTCTTGTGTCTTTTGGACTTGGTGGGTTTTTTGGATTACAAAATGTTCTTGTAGCAGTTTCTAGAAAACTTGCCTTGCCATTTTCAGGTGGCTTTTTAGAAACCCTGCTGGCAGGTGGAATAGTGATTTGGTGGGTGCTTATAAGAAATAGCAGGTATGAATCTCATATTAAAATTATTTGGGGAAAGGAATTTTAAATTCGTATTTAACTTAATTAAATTTTTATTAGCGAAGCATGGATATTACAAAATTTTTTAGGAGGTAGGCTAAATTTATGTCATGTTTCCAAATTTTTTGAAATTTAATATTTACTTATTAACGATTTATTTTTAGGTTTCGTAATAGCTTTAATGTTAAAAGTTCTCAAATTACCGGATTTACAGGTAAAGTTTATATTTATTATGACCCATTATATTATTTCTATGTAGTATTACGTTATTTACTAATACTAAAATTTTTTTTTCATTTATTTAGATATCATCTATTCTACTTCTTTCCGCTTTTTTTTATGATATATTTTGGGTTTTCATTTCACCAAATTTCACATCAAATGGCAAATCAGTTATGGAGTCCGCAGCAACGGGATCTGGATTAACAGTGCATGAACAAGTGCCAATGGTATTTAGAATTCCGCTTAGCGATGATCCTTCACATGGATATGCTATGTTAGGATTTGGAGATATTATTTTACCTGGAATGTTTTTAACTTTATTAAGAGAGGTTGATGTTAGATTAAAAGCATATTGGGTATCTTTAGTACCTCAAAGTCCAATGCCCCTTAACATACCTACACCTATGGTTATAGTGGATAGTGTTGAAGGAGAAAGAACTGAAATAATTTTTGGTGGAGGGGAAGAAGAAGAAGAAAAGAATTATTATTTTGAAAATAATAGTTTTGCTTTTAATTATTCAACAAATTGGAGAAAAAATAATTTATGGCATAGATCAGTATCATCATTACCATCATTATGGACATATCATTTTACAGGATTAATTGGTTATTTCATTGGTTTAGAAATGACTTTTATTGCGATGATATTAACGCAAATGGGACAACCTGCTTTATTATATCTTGTGCCTTCAATATTAATACCAGTTTTTTTATTATCAATTAAAAGAAAAGAATTTCATCTAATATGGTACGGTAAATTTTGGGATAACGATGATGATGAAAATACGAATCATTCAAACTATTTAAATTATTTAAGTTTACCTCAACATGATGAACAACAAGATCCTATAAGACATGTATGACAATATTGTTTCTTTCTTCATTATTACTTTAAACAAAAAAAAAAAGAATAATAATTTTTTTTAATTAGTTTATTATAAATATTTTAATATTTATTCAATTCAATTCAGCATCAATTTTTTTTTGAGCAACCAAATAACAAACAAAAAAAAAATTTTTTTGTTTTTGAAAAGAATTCTTTTAATGTGTATATTTTTTCCTTTTTTTTTTCTTTTTTATTTATTTTTCAAAATTTTTTTTTCCATATTTATTACAGTTGTAGTTTTCGTTAAAAAATTATTATTTATTTATTATTATTTTTTTTTT
>QKYT01000485.1:35508-50743 GCA_003550305.1 Glomus cerebriforme | reverse complement strand
AAGAGAAAATATAGATAATACTTCTTTTTTATTTTTTTTTTTTTTTTTGCTATTATTCTTTTTAGCAAAAAAAATAATACAAGAAATGGAAAAGAAAGATTATATAGTAATACAATCAAATCAATTTTTAATGTTTAAAAAAGGTTAAATTCGTTTATTAAATGTTTTTTTGGTTTTAATCATTCCGGATAAGTTTTTCCGATTGGTTCGACTTAAATTATATATACATATTTGTAAAGATGTTCATGTTATGTTTTTACTATCCTTTTTTTTTTTTTATCCTTCGCAAAAGCTAAAAAGAAAATGGAAGACAATATAGATAAAGATGATAGAATTAATAATGTACCTATTAAGTCAATTATAAAACAACGTATAATAAGTTCTACTACAACCACTTCAACTTTCACGCAGCAACATCAACATCATGAGTATAGAAATAAGAACAAGAAATATAATAACGACAAATATTGGAAAGAAAATAATAATAATAAGTATAATAATAATTATTATAATAATCGTTCACAATATAATCCTTCACTAAATTTAAATTATTCACAACAAAAACAAAATTATTACCATCAAAATTATAAAAAGAAATTATATCAAGATTCTTTAGAAGAATTTATATTCGATCCAGATATACCTTGTAAATTAATCGATTTTGTTGGTGGAGTAAATTATACTCCTTCAAATGATAATGGTGTAATATTTAGGCGGGTCGTAAATTTTTTCAAAAATTTGATTACAAATATTGAAGAAAAAAAAATGGTGGATTTTGGTTTTTATCTCCAAGAAAATCAAGGGTTTTATGTTAAAATAATTCAATCAGATCCTACACGACATCCACCCCGTAAAACAGTAAATTGTATTTCATGTGACACAGAATCAGAAACGAATAAAATTTCAAAATTACCATATCCAACAACAACAAGAGAAGAAGTTTCCATCCATCATAATTTATGGGTAGATGCAAAAGCAAGATCAATGTTTATTATTACACCAAAACGTCATGTAGAACGTTTATCTGAATGTAATGATCAAGAAATCTTTTCAATGTTTTTACTGGCTACGCAAATTATCGAACAAGAGACTCGACTTTCGAATGCTAATTGGAATGGTATTAGATTTCTTAGAATGACTTTAAATCATGGTAATGCAAGAAACGTTGAACATCTTCATTTAAAAATTAAAATAAGTAATAAGGATTTTAATCATTTTCAAAATTGTTGGGATGAAGAAAGAATGAAAAATTTTAAAATTTTAAAAAATGGTTTATATAAAAGGGATGAAAGGTTGGCTAAAATTTCTTAAACGTTAATAATTTGAAGAATTTGAAGAATTTTAACACATTCAATGTATTTTACAATAAACAAAAAATTGCATATTATCATTGAACAAATCACTAATTATATTTATTACTTATAAAAGCTTTTTGAAATTGCAATTATTTATTTGCTTTTTTTCAATGCATTTTTATAAGCTCCTATGAGTGCTGCCAGTTGGATCGTATCATTTCCACCAGTATTAAGATTATGTCTATATTAAATAAAATATTTGTTAAGATTTAATTTCTCTGATTTCAACAAAAAAAAAAAATAATAATAATTTTATAAAAAAAATATTTACTCGATTGATCGTAATTTTTTAAAGAAATAAGCCATTGTTTCATTAGAAAGCGGGTAATCATAAATCTTAAAATAATTAACCACCTCTGTTATAATATCGTTCAAAGATATACTTAAATTTTCCATAAATATTTTAATCTCTATAAATGAAAAAAAAAAGGTTAAAGGAATTGATTCATGATATATCTAATATACTTTTAATTACTTACTTGAGTATGATGTGCTAAATTCATCATTCGCTAGAGAATTCATGATACTTTCAATATCTTTCGGATGTGGATATCCCGTGCAATTGTATATTACGGTTTCATCAATAACATCGCGTGAAGAACATGACTATCCGAATATAATCGAAAAAAATCAATTTTAATAAAAAAAGTATTACTTGATTTAAAGAATTACCTGAAGAATATTTAACACTCTTCGCATATCGCCTGCACACAGTTTCAACAAGGCTTGAATTCCATCTTCAGTGATGTTCACACTAAAAAAAAACACGAATAAATACTGATTTACCAATGTAAAAAAAAGTAACATCACTTAAATATATTACTTTTCAGCCATCGCAATTTCTTCAATACGTGATCTAATTTTATCCTGTTTCAATGGTCTAAATCTGAATCTTGTACAACGCGATTGCAATGCTGGATTTAATCGTTGGACATTGTTACAAATAAAACAGAATCGAACATTTTTCGCGTAATCTTCCACAACTTTATTTAAATAAATGAACGAATGAACGAATAAATTAAGACGATTAAATTATTTTATAACGAGTAATAAAATAAAATAAGAAACAAACTTCTTCTCAACGCATTTTGTGCTACGTTTGTCAATCCATCAGCTTCATCCAGAATGACTAATTTAAATTCATTACCAGTGCTTTTGTTAAAGATCATTTTAATATATAAATTAATTATAATCGTATAAATAGATTTTTAATAAAATCATTTATTTATTATGTAGAAATAATACCTAAATAATTTACGCGTTGAGGCAAATCCTTTAATATCTTCACGAACCATATCTATACCTCTTTCATCAGATGCGTTTAACTTGGAGAAAAAAATAACTTCATTAATAATATTATTATAGTTAAAAGTAATTTCTTTTATATACTAACTTCCATAACACTGGCATTCCAATCTTTACCAAATAATTTTTTGGCGCAAGCTAATATTGTTGAAGTTTTTCCAGTACCAGGAGGGCCATAAAACAGTAAATGAGGGAATTGTCCTTCATTGATGAATTTATTGACTAAAAATAACAAAATTAATTAAATATGAACGTAAAAATAATACAATTCGTTATAATTAATTTGTACAACTTACGCGTTGAAGTAATATATTCCAATGATATAAGATCCGATAAAGTATGCGGACGATATTTTTCTACCCTAATTTAAATAACGCATTTAAATTAATAAAATTCAATTACACCTTATAAATAAAATTATATATAATAATAACAATAAACATACCATGGTAAGTGTTCTTTATGTTTTGTTGGTCTATCAACAATTGCTTTACCTTTGCCTTTATTTTTGGAGGGCATTCCTTCAATGTCAACTTCCTTATCAGACATTTGTAATTACTGTAATTAGTTCCAATAAGCTTATGTATGTATTTAAAGAAAGAAAAATTTTGTTTCGATCATAGCGTGTCTGCATGATTATCAGGTTGAATTTAATTGGATGATAAAAAACTAACTTTGACGAGGTAAACGTGGTTGACATAATTGTATATTTTCCTTTTTTGGATTAGCTTACTCATTCAAATTCAACATATAGACTTTGATTTGTAAGGTACGTTTCGCCAGCATTCTTTTATTTATATAATAATAATAATTCTCGACCCATTTTATTTTTTAATTTATTTTTATTTTAACTTTAACGACCTTATTTGCGAGAGTACAAATATGTTGATCTATATAGTCGATACTTTGAAAGTCTTGACTAATGTTTTCCTTTACTTTGTAATAGTAGTTGCTCTTATTGTTTTAGGTATGTTATCCACCTTTTTTTTCTCATAAACAACTTGCTTTTAAATGAAATAATTTTTAATTTTTTATAAATTTCCCAAAAAATTACGAAACAGCGTGGACGATTCTTTGGAAATTGATTCTCAATCAGGTTAGCTTTATCCGTGAAATTGTAGGACTTCCAAAACTCAATACCAACAAACCACTTCAACATCATCAAACATCACAAAATCAAAAAAAAAGACGTCAATCTTCTACATCATCATCAACGACACATAGTAGACGACAATCAATATCTTCGTCAATAGCACATAGTAGACATCAATCAACATCTTCACCATCACATAATAGACAACAATCAATTCAACAACATAATAATGTTAATTCAGATAATTCAGATAATTCATTAATTCATCAAAGAACATTTTCGTCATCATCAACGAATCAATATCAAGGTGGTGAAAGTGTACCAATGGGTAGGAGAATTTCTTCTACAACTAATAAAATTTATCAATCACAGGATGATACAGCCCATAAAAATTATAATCATACAAAGAGTGATAGTAAAATTTCTGTTAAAAGTGTATCTTCAAACAAAATTTTACCTATTGAAAATGATGAAGATTTAAATTTTGAGGAAGATTATATTTCTTAATTGTTATAATAATATATAATTAGATTGCAAATTGTAGAATAATTTCATATATAAGCATAACAATCTTTATATGCAGATGGTTTATTATATTATTCTCCAGGTTTTAATTAAGAATAATATAAATTGTATATATTTTTCATATAGGATTATATAATTTATTAATTATCATATTAAGTTAATTGAATTAAAACCCATAATTCATCTCCCATACTATCTTATACCTTTTTCTAATTTTTATAAAATAATACAACAACAATAATAATTATTTGAAATGGCCCTTTTTGTTTTTAAATAAATTTTTTACCAAAAGTTTTGAGGGAATCCACTAAATTCAGCAATTTCATCTACTTTACTTCCAGCTGAAGTATCGTATACGATTCTTAACTTTAAACGAACATTCACCTAAAATAGCATTTACGTAAATTAATACAATATAATAATTTTAAACAAAAAAAAACAAAATATTATTCTTGTATATACTCTTTGCGGGTTGGCAACACGGATTGTTTGTGTTACATTGGCACCGGGTGCAATTGTTGTCGAAGATGGTGGTTGCATTTGTAACCTCTGTGTCTATAAAAATATCTTATTAATTAACAAAATGTATAAAATTTTTTTTGTGTAAATGATATCATATTTACTTTTGGAACTGCAGCTTGAAATAATAGATTTTGTACGGTCGATCCGATTCCAATGTTATGAAAGGTAACATTAATATTAAGAATATTAGGATTATTCTGATCTTTGAAAGGTGAAAGATTGATTTTAAATCCATTTTTATTATACGCTGTAAACTGTTCTATAAAATCAGTTGACAGTATTAGAATATTGCAAGTTATTAATCGAAGTTATAATGAAACTGAAATTAAAATACCTGGCGCGTTCGTTCCTGTTGAACTAGAAGGTGAAGGTGTAGTTTTTACTGAGTTGGCCGCTCCTAAATCCACTAAACTATCTAAAGAGTTTGCTGATTGTACGTTTTGAGATGGGGTAATTTGATTAGTTGAACCAAAAAGATTCGCAATATCATTTGTTGAACTTGATGTAGGTGGTGAAGTTGTTAAACTATCTAAAGGATTTGCAACTGGTATATTTTGTATTAAATTTGATGAAGTAGTAGTTGAGGTAGTATTGAAAAGGCTCATAATATCATTTTTTTGATTTGATTGAGCAGGTATCAAGTTATTAGAAGTATCTGATGGTGCACCACCAAAAATAGTTGCTAAAATGTCTACAGTATTCTGAGAAGTTTCGGGAGCCTTAAATTGTTTAACATCGGTAGCGATACCATCGCCATCAAGGTCTAAGAGCGACTGAAATATAAGTAATTTACAATTTAATAAATTTGAATAAATTCAAAAAAATTTAAAATAATAAATAATACTTACACCACCACCACCACCACCACCACCACCGGAAAAATCATCGGCTTTATAAAAATTAAACAAACGAATTATTTAATAAATATATTTACAGATGTAATCATTATAATGAAAACTTACTTGGGCGAGACGCCTCTTCTTTAGTTTCTGGTATGGGTATTCTTTCCAAGATAGCTGGACGGATGTTCTCAAATTTAAACAAATTGGTATATTCAATAGCGCGTTGTTGAATCTCCACTTCAATGCTAGTATTGTAACTTTCAAGTATAGCTTGAATCTTTTGAATGACTGGCACGGATGTGAAACGTGAAGTTAATTTCATAAGAGCGGTAAGAACATATTCCCGAGTAACTTGATTAGCATACGGTCCAGCCAAAATAGATTCAAAGAGATCAACAACATCCGGTTCAGTAACCTATCAATAAGAATTGAGGATTACTTCCATCATAAATTTATAAATTGTACATAATTACAAGATATGCAATTTTATAAAAGAACAAACCTCCTTCACTAATTCTTCTTCTTCAAAGCTACCGCCTTTTATCAATATATCGCCATATTCGCCAATTACCCAAACACCAGCTAATGTTAAGGACTCCTATAAAATAATAAATTATTTATTAGAAACTCTAGAAACTTCAAATATTATTGACAAACTTATTATAATTATACCTGAGAAATATCCGCTTTTAATGCAGCGTACAATTTTTGTACAGTATAAGCATTCAAATCTTTCGTTTGGGCGACAAGTCGGATGAAATTCGATAATATTTCTTCGCGTACATAGTTACCTGCCTACTCTCAAATACATTAAAGGTCATAAAAATAGCAAAGGTGAAAAGGTAAATTTATAGTTTATTCACAAACCAGCTTCAATACTCTTAGAACTGTGTCTATATGCCATCGTTTATTGGGCGCGAATCTAATAGACAATGCAAAAGTTTATATTTAGCTTAAAGGTAATAATTAACAGAACGAGAACAAACCTTTCTCATAAATACCTATCGGCAGCCAAACAAATTTTTGTTGTCATTCCTTGTTTAAATTCATTATCAGCGACTTCCAAAAACGCGAGCAATTCTCGCGTTAACACTCTAACGTTAGACTCATTAATTAATGCAAAAGAAAGTTCCAGTGCACGACGTCTTATTGAAATATCACCATCCCGCAAACAATCAAGTATGATATTTCTATGTCGTTGAACAGCATTTGTATCTATTGATACTGTTTTATTAAGCGTTGTGAGTGCAACGTATCTAATAAAGGGTAATACTAAATTAGTTAAAGAGTTAAAACTAGAATATCTTATTTGATTAAATACCTGATATTATTATCTCTATTTGTTAAAAACTTGCCCAAAATATTTATAGCTAACACACGAAGACCACTTTCTGATTGGATCTCCATAATTGTTAGTACAGTCTCATACAGTATTGAATTTCCAACATTTTTTGTAGACTCTGTGTTTGTGGCCACCTTGAAATATCAACAAAAGAATATATATATTAATTTCCGATAATAATAAATTATTTTAAATTAGCATGTTTATACTAACTTGAGCCAAGACATCATTCATTGCTTCACTTGCTTCAGCATCACCTTTACCCAAAATTCTCATTAACCTTAATATTTTAACCTGTAAAAATGGATCTGTAACACCAGTTACATCATGTTCTGGTGAGAATCCAGCAGAAACCAAGCTTTTCAAGTGACGAACTAATAATGGGACTGCCTATTACATATATATTCGTTAGTTTAATAAACGTTGAATTTTAAAGAGTATTATATTAAGTATTTCAAAATATAATGACCTTCCGAAATGTAACTAATGTATCCGGATTTCTATAGCACATTTCAGTAATAAGGGTTGTTGCTGTTAGCAAAACTCCATGATTTCTGTCACTCAATAAAGATTTTGCTCTAGACAAGAAATTTTCTTGAAGTTCAGAAACTTTGCGAATTATACGCATTGCGCATAGTGCCGCCTTTTATGTTATAAAGCAGGTTAGTTATCAAATATATCAAATTAAATAACGAAACAATTTGCAGATTATCACAAATACCTTCTTCCTAATATATGTATTTGAACTGCCTAACAGTTTTTCAACTTCTGCACATAAATCACGTGCCATCTCGGGAGAAGATATATTACCCAAAGTGCACAAGGCTAAACCTACGATATACATATTAGAATGATTCATATCACTATATTCGTAAAAATCGCGTCAAAGAACAATATTTATGATTACAGTCGATTTAGGAACTTGTATTTTTTTCAAAAAGGATACTTTTTTAAAGAATTCGTTACCAAGGTTAACACTTCTTGGTTTTCATCCAATAAAAGCATGATCCCTAAGTATCCTAACCTCTTATCAGCAAATCTGTTCGATGCTACTAACTTTAAGCATTCTATTTGACCGAAATGTGCTGGATAACCCAGCATGTGAATATACAACAATTTGGCCACGTTAGAATGTCGAGCATCATTATTTTCCTCCTTGAAGCTAGTACGAATAGCTGCAGACTCTTTCTGGATCACCGCTCTTTCATCGGCAGCAGTTTTACAGGCACGAATCGCCTTTATAAGATCTAAATTGAAAAGTAATTAGAAGCATATTAGAATACATAATAATTTAATTTAGTTTACCTTTAAGTCGATAATATGGCATATTCGTTATTTTTTTCAAAGAAAAACGTGGCTGTTTCAGTTAATATATTGTACAATGCAAGTGCCGATCTCCGACCCACTTTGCAAGGGTCGGTAAATTTCGAACATCCTGGTGTGAGGTAAATCACGTGACTTCAAAAAAAAATCATTTTTTCTAACTAAAACTTTATCTTATACAGTCGGCCCTTGATATAACGAAGTATGCGTCCGGGCTGATCAGGCCTTCGTAATAAAAAAATTCGGTAACATTACAACGAATTATTCGGTATATATATATTTTTTCCGTTAAAGCGTATATTTTTTAAACGTTTTTTAAAATAATAAATTAAGCATAAATCATAAACTTAGTGTTATATATGTTTTTATGCATTTCAAAATTATTTATTATTATATTATTATTATGTACAATATAAAATATGGAAAAAATTAAGCTATATACAGTATACGAGCTAATACTTTTATTCATTTACCATTAATGAAACTATCAAAGTTAGTTTGTTTTGCAGATATGAAACATTGTTTTAGAGCTTCCTTTTTTAGCTTTTTAATAAATTTCAATTCGTTTTATTTCATACCAAAATAATCCTCTTGCTGCTCCAAATATAAAATCACCTTTTCATAATATTCAATAACTTCATTATGAGTAACAGGTGGTAAAGGATCAAAAGGCTCTTCTTTTTCCTCCTTTTGGTTATTAGGAAGAACCACTTTTAAAATTTCTTCATTAGATGGCATCTCCATTGTAATTTCATCATTGTCATAATAAACAAATTCTTCAGAATCAATAGTAACTTCAAAATTAAGTCTATCGATCAATACTTGAACTTCTCCTAATTCTTTTGTTTGTGTAGAATAGATTTGCATATCAGCATCCATAATGTCGAAATCTATAGTATTGGCCTCACTTTCATCATTTTTAGGTAATATATCTGCCTTTAACCAGCAATTTTCAATCGTATCTTGCGTGACATTATCCCATGCACATGCAACGTATTTGATACACTTTTTGATATTGATTTCAGCAGGTTCGATTCCATATTCATTGTATTTATCAAAAGTCTTAATTTTATTACGCAAAAACAACTTTCGATACTGAGCCTAAAAATAAATAAATTATTAAAAATTTTCATTGTAAATAAAATATGTTAAACTACTTACTTTAAAACTATTAATAATCCCTTGATCGCAAGGTTGTAAATGAGCAGTAGTGTTTGAAAGGAGATATTTGATGGTAATATTTGTGAGATGAGTAGTTTCATACAGAGCATGGGTTGGGGCATTGTCAATAAGAAGAAGAATGTTATGACCTTGTATTCTCATCTTGGTATCAAGTTTCTTGAGGTATTGGTTCCAAATTGACGTCTACATCCAACTTTTAGGGTTTGAGTAATATTCAACTGGAAGGGTTTTTATCTATATTTTTAAGAGCTCGGGGATTTTCATACTTGTGTATAAATAATGGACATAATTTTTCACTCCCAGTCACATTGCAGGTGAGCAAAATTATTACACAATTTTTTGGTTATTTTTTCCAGCCATTGGATCATTAAATATTGTATGTCTAGACTGCAATTTCCAAAATAAACTTATTTCATCACAATTAAAAATATCTTTAGGGTTATAATTTTTCAAAACTTGATGTATATTTTCATGTATTGTTTCAAGATTTTGAAGTGGCGTACTTGCCGCTTCTTTATGAAGGTTATATTGCTTTAAATTATAGCGTTTTTTAAAATTATTAACCCATCCATTTGATCCTTTAAACTTATCTTCTTTACACAAAAAAGCAAATTCCAAAACCTTATTTGAAAGTATACCATCACTGATAATAAGACCAGCTTGAAGAGCATTTTTTACCCAAAAAAATAAAGCTTCTTCAATAATAGGAAAAGACATCTTTTTTTCACGTCATAAATCAGCCTAATGTGAGTCAGAATCTACAGCAAGCCAATAGTCTTTTGCCTTTAAAATATCACTAATCATTTCTTCACTAACATCATACTCTTTGGCTAAGTCTTTTTATTTTAAAGAAGGTGTTAATAATTTCTTTAAACAAATTTCTTTCTTTTGCGCAGCAGTAAGAAACTTTCATTTTTTTAGGGCTTTATTTTGTTTTAGGATTTCACCTAGCTGTCTTTTAGGGTTTACTTTTTGCATTTTCATGTAATGTAGTTAAGCTATAGCTGGCAGATATAAAGAACAAAGAAAATAAAACATGAAGGCATAAAGCATGAACATCTATCTATTATTAATTTTGTTATAAGATTTATATAAGATGAGAGATTATCATTTAAGTAGAAATTTTATGTAAAATATATGGTAGATTATCTTTTTATAGTAAAAAATCATATTATAAAAATCTAAAAAAAAACTTCGTTATAAAAAAAATTTATTATAAAAAGGAGCATTTATATATATAAATTTAACCATTTTTTTTTATTAAACATTATACCACATTTAATTAGTAAAGTTCGGTGTAACAAATTTTTTCTCTATGATAAAATCTGTACCACATTTAAGATTCGTTATATTGTGAAATTTGTTATATCAAAATTTGTTATAAAAAGAGTCAACTGTATACAGTATATACTTTTCAAATTACTTATAGTATATGTATTTTGGCATGCTCTACAAGTTTACTTAGAGCATAAAGCATAAAATGAAGTTTTAAACTTAGTTTTTGATTTATTTAACTTTTTTTATTTTCATTATCCATTTTTAAATATGATCAGCAAAGTTCATTTGTTCATATGTAAAGTCAAAAGCAGTATTTAAAACTTATTTATTTTCTTTAAGTAAACTTGCAGAGTAGGCTAAATAAAATACACTTATTTTATTATTTTTTAAGTTTGTATTAATCTTAGTTTAAAAATTTATATAATTATAAATCATGTAATTTACCTCCGTTTTAGCTAACCTCTTAAACTAGAGTATACTGTTAAATTTTATTGATCAGGTTTGTTTTGTATAACATTTATTAAAAAAAAATTTTTCATGATATTTTTATAAAGAAATAACAATAAAAAATTTTCATAATATTTTTCATAAAGAAATAACTAAAAATAAAAATATATATAGAAACATTTATTTAGAATAATTCTTTTCAGTTTTATTTCATAAATTTATTGAATATATTATTTATTATTTTAAAAATTTAATGTAAATAAACTTATTTTTTTTAATTTGAGCAAAAATAATCTAGTTTAATATTATACAAAATCTATATTTTTACCTTCTTTACTATTAAAATATAAATTAACAAATCTATAAACCTTTTTTTAAGTTTAATAGTTTAACAACATATTTTAAATACTTCTTTTTTAATAGTTTTTAGTAAAAATATTTAGTATATTTTGTATATTTAAAAATTATTTAAACATAAAAAAAAAGAATAAATATATATGTAATAACCTATTAAGCTATTATACATCTTATTTATAATAATCTAAAAATTATATTATGTAATATTATACAAATTTTCAAAAAAAAATTTTTTTTTAACAAAAATGAAAAATTAGATTATGATATCAGTTTTCAAAAAAGAAAATTTTACTTATATATCAGTAATTTTAGCCAAAACTATACTTAGGCCGTTCCCAAGTACTTTTCTCAATGATTTATTGAGTGATTTGATTGGCTAAAAAATAGCTAAAAATTCAAGAGTAATGCTCACGTAAGTTAAAAAAACCTGGAGTTACAAACCATTTTTTTTTCATAGAGCTGCATTGATTAGTTAAAATTTATTAATCAAAGAGCTTGCATAACTGTACTTTAAATTATCTTACTGTATCACCTTCAGAAAAATGTGATGTTTTATATCATGTACCACGTGATTTCACATGTTTCACATTTTTATATTTATCTCAGGAACTTAGAATTTTTTTAGTAGTTCAAAAAATATTTGTCACTCCCTTTGGATGTCACCTATATTATGATGTGTTATATAACTAAGGTGACACATATGCATTCAAGGGTGGTATGGTAAGATGATCTCTGTACTTTCTTCTTTCTATTTTTTTTACTATGGACTACCATCAGAAAATTATTATATTACTTTTGATATTTCAAATCTTTATAGTAAATAAAAGGTCTCAGAATATTCAGATGTAAAGAATATTTAATATTTACTACCTTTTAACCTTTAATTATGCCATAATGAATGCAACTATCCTACTTACTCTTTTTCTCTCACCAAATACCTGCAGTTGTTGCAGTTGTTATAATGATAAATTATTATTTGTTTAATATTATTGCAATAATGATAAATTATTTATTTAGTTTTGTTGTTGCAAAGGTAAATTAGATAAATTATTCGTTAAATTTATAAAAGGCTCAGAGGTACGAATAACTGGAGCTAATACTAAAGGCTTTTTTTTATTATTTTTATTAGATATATTATTTTTATTAAGCATGATTAAATAATAAAATTAATAGAAGATAAAAAGAATTGTTCAAGCACTGATCATCATTTTTATTTCAATTGATTGTAAAGTTTATGTGACATCTTAATTACTAGCCAATTCCATTGAGAAAAGTGCTTAGGAATGGCCTTAATTAACTTAGTTATAATTTGACTTCTGGTTGAATTATAACTTTACTGTATATTATGATACTAAACTGTTGTATAAAATTTATACTTATAATTAGGGTTTCTTAAACTCAAATTAAATCAAATATGAAGCCAATTTGAATTTATCAAATTAAATTAAGTTTAAATCAAATATCAAATATTTATCAAATTGACTAATCAAATTAAAAAATTTTTGAATCAAATTAAATCAAATTTGAATCAAATAAAAAAAAAGCTGATTTGAATTGCAAATTCAAATTAAATTTAAATCAAATGTCAAATGTCAAATCAAATTGCATATCCCTACTTATAATATAATAGCTAATGCTTCACAAATCACATAATAATATATTTATTCATCATTATATTTTATTACCATTATACAACTAACTGAAATGCTTATCAAATTTTTATCAATAGCATTTATCTTATTTGTCTTTAACTAAAAATCTGTTATCAGCCTTTTGATATCTTTATGAAGGTAAAAAAAAATTCCTTACTTATGTATTTTAAGTAGATATAATATTATTTCTCACTTTATAATATATAAAATCTAAAAACATATCAAGACAAGTATATCAGGATAATACTAATAAAGATATGTATATTACTTATATATTTAATTTGTTTTTGTGATAAAAATTTTAAAAGGTTGGGCAACTCTCCCTGCTGATCCCTACACCCATTTTTCTGAAGAAGTTTTAGAAAGAAAAGTTGTGATTTTTGGCCGTTTTGTCCTAAGAAAGCGGTCTTTTAATCTTAGGAAAAGTTGCTCTACGTCACTGGAGGGCCCCTGAATACCTTGTGACGCAGCTAATAGAACTCTGACCACGCAATTGTAAATCCGTACAAGGATTTTTAACCAATTTAATTAATTCGTACAAGATACATGTCCTTTTTTGTGCATCCGTACATTAAACATGTAAAATTCAAATACTTTAAATCTGAACATCAAATTGTAAAATTTTTCGTCCGTACAATGAAGTTTTTAATAATTTTGAATTCGTACAATATAGTTCTTAATAATTTTAGGATTCGTACAATATAGTTCTTGATAATTTTAAGATTCGTACAATAAAGTTTCCAAAATTTATTTATGTAAGTTTATTTATAAACACATAAAATTAACGCTATTAATGCTAATTTAGTGTTACTTGTTTACTTCTTTTTTTTTTCTTTTTCATCTTTTTTTCTGCTTCATTAACAAGACGAGAAATATCAAGTATTCAAACAGTTAATCTATTCAATAATTCATAATAGACATTATTAAGGCATATTTTTCTATCCATCCATTTAGACTCTCCAATGCAGTTCACTTCAACACTTTCCAAAAAAGCCAATAATCAGAAACCATAAGTTTCGATAAAAAATGCACCAACTGTTTCATTATTTTCTCCATAGAGAGGAGTGAAATTTTGTGAATCAAAAGGTTTGTTTTTATACAATCTTCCAATAATCTTTATTTCCTGCTCTAATGAAATAAATTCTTGACGAACATAACTTCTTCCTTTTTTCTAGAATGAAAATTTAAGTAAGAAAAGTAATAAAATTTATTATTATCATTAAATATTAGTTATATTAATGAGGTAACTCTTACCAGACTAACTTCTAATATTTCTGCAATATAGATTTCTCCTGATTGAGCAAGATAAAAGTAAAAGTCTCCTGGTTGAATTGAGATACCTTTAATTAGATATTGGGTGAGAAAAGCAATATTTACCATAGTATTATGCCATTCTATTGGTCGAAATTCATCATTTTTTCATTTTCATGTAGTATTTGTAGTTTCTATATTATTTTCTGGCTCCTTTGAATTATTTGTTTAACGAGAAATCCTTCCTTTTACACGCGTTGTTACTGCTTGATCAGTTGATTGTCAAATTTGACATAACGTTACATTTATTGGCAAAGACCCTGCATCAGAAGTGATTGTAAATTGTGGCGTAATCACCTCTTCTGATATTTTAGAACACTTTCGAACTTCTTTCGCAGTATATTCATCAAATTGTTCTAATCTATCTAATTAAAAAAATTTGTAACATTTAGAGTACATGTATAAATTAATTATACAGTTGTGTCACATCTATATTTGTATTATTTTGTTATTTGTATTTGTCACATTTTTGTACTGCGCATTAAGTTTTTGTTGCGTCATCACGCATATATATAGTTGTGTCACCTTTGTGTATGTGTTGTTTGTCGCGTTTTTGTACTGCGCGTTTGTTTGCATTAAGATTTTTAGTTTTGTAACATTTGTTCGCGTTGCTTTTGTAAAAATAAAAATTGCTGATTAGTTAAAGTTTGTAATTATAGGATAATACTAGCAGTGATAACCTTGAAACCTATCTTACCAGC
>QKYT01000485.1:0-10263 GCA_003550305.1 Glomus cerebriforme | reverse complement strand
GTATATATGTACATGTGACCAAGTAAACTAGTTATGATTAGTCGATCTTAAAGGGTCGCCATAGTGACAGGATTGCCAAATACATTTTTCCATTTATTATTATATAAAAGATCAAAATAATAATAAAAAATATAGTCATGTGCAAAAAAATTAAGATAGCTTAGTATTATATCACATTTTGATCCAAATGTAAAGATAGTTAATAATCCTACAGATCCATCTCAATTCTGGAACTGCTAGTCTCAGAATTTTATAGGATTAAACTGCAGTCTTTTTTTTTCTGCAGCACAATAAGGATTGGTTTCAGAACTAATATAGGTCTTCATAATGATTTTTATATTATATATAGTTTTTTTACAAATGAAAGTTTTTTTTAAGACTTATTAGAAATGTATTAATATTTCTTTTTTTATTACCACCTAGGGTAGTATGAAGACTTTTTCTTTTAAATAAAAAAAATTAAAAAAACTGATCAGTCTTAAAAAGACTGTAGAACTAACAGTCTTATTAGTCTTTAATCACATGATTTGAGATTAAAAGATTGAGATCTTACACTGAGATGGACCAGTCTGTCTTTTATGATGTAGGACTGGTAAGACCATGGTCTTTTAGGACCATTGACCATCTTTATCCAAGTAATATAATTGAAGATGAGTGAAATTAGCCTATATATTAATCAAGATCAGTTTAAGTTAGAAATTATACTATAAAATAAAAAACATATACATGCTCATTATAATTAACTCTATAAAAACTTACTCAAGTATGATGAAAATTATAGGCTACAAAATACCTGCATAAAAATATAATAAAGCACCCCTTGAATGTGTATCAGGTTTGTGATGCAACAATTTTTCAAAAAAAATATATAACAGATTTTTTCTCTAATATAAAGCTTTTAAAATTTTACTGTAGATGTGATTTCTGCTGTCTGCAAGTTTATTTATACTTTGGAAGAAAGTTTAAAATGCCATTTTTGACTTTACATATAAATGATTGATTTTACCTCTTTGCCAATCATTTTCAAAAATAGAGTTGACGAAAATAAAATTTTTGTCAAATAAGTCAATAATGATATTTAAAATTGCTTTTGGTACTTTAACTTGCAGAGCAGCCGAAATTAGGTATATTTAGTAACTTTTAAAGGTTATATGTTAATATAAAAAATTTTCTTTTTATGATTTTTTGTTGCGCTACATCGGCTAGCTGCGCCACAAACTTGGCACACATTTCATTTAAGCTATAATAAAAATGAGTATAGCTTCATAAATGTTTAAGCTAGTTTAATGAAAATTAATATATGAATAGTTTCATACCTGTTGAATAACTTTACTTAGTCTTTAAGAATATGTTTGCTTAATTATATCTTTCAAACAATTTTACTTAGTTTAGTAAAAGTGTTTCCAAAGTATTGAAAAGTTTCTAAAAATAAAAAAACGCGTTTATTAAAAAAAAATATTCAAATAAAAAATATTTCTACATGCTGCAAATAAAACTTTTTTAAAGAAGAAAGTGAAAGAAAAAGGAAATAACTCATGTTACAATAACTTTATCCAAAAAAATAAAAATAAAATATATCAAATATAAAAATACACCCCGGTGGTCTACACCCCCACCTTAGGTTAGCCTGTATATAATATTTGTCACGTGATATTATCATTTTTAATTATCCACTTTTTGATCATTAATCGCATTCATTGTAAAATTTTGATCTCTATTTCTCTTGAACATGAGTAACATATATATTCAAGAACCGCACACAAAGTAATTAGTTCGCATTTTAACAAAGTATTGCCTATTTATCTTGCAACAATTATTTATTTTATTTAATTTTTAGTGGCAAAGTCATTATTCACACTACTTCAGGTGATATCGCAATAGAGCTTTTTTCAAAAGAAGCACCAAAGGCCTGTCGGAACTTTGTTCAGCTTGCACTAGAGGGTTATTTTGATAATACTATTTTTCACAGGTACGCGTCAGCTTATATTTTGAATTTTAAGTTGATTAAATTATTCTTTTAATTCTTTAGAGTTGTCCCCGGCTTCATTATACAAGGCGGTGATCCGACTGGATCTGGACATGGTAACATTCAATATCGATAACACATTTATAATTCAATTAAATTAATACCTTTTTTTATTAATATTTAGGTGGTGAATCAATATACGGAGGTCCATTTGTTGATGAATTCCATACGAGATTACGTTTTGTACGGCGCGGGCTTGTGGCAATGGCCAATTCTGGCAAAAATGACAATCGTAGTCAGTTTTTTATTACATTGGATAGGACCGATGAATTACAAAATAAGCATACGATATTTGGAAAAGTAGTTGGCGAAACTTTATTTAACGTATTGAAAATTGGAGAACTTGAAACCGACGAGAATGAACGTCCGCTCTATCCACCAAAAATAATTTCTACTGAAGTCGTTGGGAATCCCTTTGATGACATTATCCCTCGAATTACGGCTGCAGAAAAACTTGCCCAAGAGACGACAACTATTGTAATTGAGCCTCGGAAAAAGAAACTCAAAAAGTAAGTAAATCATTTGAATATAACATGTATCTTGCTACTTTATTCAACCTTTTCCTTTATAAAATGTAGAAACGTTGCGTTATTATCATTTGGAGATGAAGCGAGCGAATTTGAAGATGGCCAGAATCTAAAAATAAAGAGTAGTCATGATTTAGTGGAAAATGATCCAAGATTAAGTAAGGAGGTTTCTGTCAAGGAATTTGAAATAAAAAAAAATGACTCTTCAGCAAAAACAGAAAAGGTAAGTAAATTAAAGTAGATTATTACTTATATTTCAACAAGCTCTAAGATTATATGTCAAAATTTTACGATATAAGGCCAATGTTGAACAATCGAAATTGCAAGAAGTGAAGGACAAAATACATGATGTTAAAAAAAGGAAAAAAAATGATGATGACTCCGATGATAATACTGATTCGGCAGAAGAATTTGACCGAAAAATGAAAGAAAATATTAGACAACAGCAAGAATCTATTAGATTGAAGAAAGAAAGCAAAATGACTCAATTGCCTAAATCGTTGGTTGATTTCCTCTGTATTCTTTTTTAAAAATGTTACATTGATTATTAAAGATCTTGTTTCATTATAGGGAAGCTGTACGACAAGAAATTGAACAAGTTAAACAAGACATTAGAAAATTAAATAGATCACGTGAACCTGGAGAAGAGGATGAGCGCGCCAAAAAGAAAGCAAAGAAATCTTTTGTACAGCTTGAAAGACAAAAATATTTATCCTCTGGAAAAGCGGTCTCTGGTAAAAGGAAAAGAGGGTCAGAAACTGATGTAAGCCCGATATTTTATATCAAAGATTTGTTACATTCCCATATTAATAATTTTTTAATAATTGAAAATAGACGTTGGAAAAATTAAAAGCTTTTTTAACAAAAATTGAAACCGCAGTCCCATCTGAGACTGAACCACCATTAATAACCAAAGAAGATGCAGAACCTTGTCTTCTTCATTCAGTACCAAATTGTCTATCTTGTCAAGATACATTTGGCAAATCACAAAAAGATGACACAGATGAAGGATGGTTAGCACATCAACTTGTATTTGAAAAAGATCATAAAGGTAAAGATTTAATGCAAAGAAGGGATGATCCAAATGATTATGTGGTTATTGATCCATTAGCCCGTAAAAAGCAAGCTGTAGAAGAAGAAAGAGAGAAGAGGGACCAAAAAGGTGGAATAAATGAAGTATTCGTAAAAAGTAGGCATAGGGAACGGAAAAGACATTCAGAACATTATAATCATGATTCAGGTAGAAATCAAAGTAGAGGTAGAGGTAGAAATACAGATCCAGATCGATATAGGCCTAGAGATTATGGTAGTGGTGAGAAATCATGAGGTAGATTGTAATCAATCGATAATCAATCAGCCATAGCTTTTCTAGTAATTACTGATATTGCATTAATTAAATGTTATTTTTGCTTATTACATAATTTACCAATATCAATGATCATATTATTCAGTTTCGATTATTACTTTAACAGTAAATTTTATATTTTCTGTTAAAAGATATAATTTAATAAACAAATTGTATTGTTACAGTAGAATTTTCCAATTAAACATTCAAAAGATAATAATAAAATAAAGAATCAGAAAAATAAAATCTGAAATCATTCAGGTGATTGAATAAAAGATGAAGATTATGAATTACAATAATGACAAAAGTAAAAGAAAATTTATAATGATGAAATTACCTAAATAATTTTCTTAAATAATAAAATATTAACATAAGAAAATCTATTAAACCTCGAGAATCAAATACAAACAAACAACTAAAAAACATACAATAATAACTACAAACTCTCCTTTTTAATCATTAACGGGCCACAAATTCAATACAATAAAATCATCTATCATTTCTTGAATTTTTTCATCTGTAATTTGAGGTACTTCATATTCAAACCCCGTTTCTTTAGTAATTTTAGTACCATCAACAGATAACGCATTGTTATATAATAATTCTTTATCCAAATAAGGGCTTAATGGAGTATTCTTAATTCTATTTCTTCTTAAGAGGGTTGCCCAAGGACGCATATGTTTATCATTAATTTCATCTGTGGTATTATCAAGGTGCAACTGAAAATATAAATATATGTATATATATATTAAAATTGGTTTAATCATTTACAAATTAATTTGTCTTAAGGAGATTATTCGCACCTGGGCAAAGTTGGAAGTGATGGTTCCATGAAATCCGGTTTGTATGTTGAAGATATTACTAATGTGTTTGTTAATTTTCTCTTGGTCTAAAATAAAAACTGAATTAAATTTTATTTCAAAATAAAACTTTAAAACACATAATCATACCTGTATTGCCTTGATCAGCCAAGTTATAAATCAATGTTCCTTTATTAGCTTTCTCATTTTCTTCATACCAAGTAGTAATATGCCACATTGCACGAACAACATCCGTTATGTGGACTGTATTGATCTTTAAATCTTTAGCCCACAAAAATTTCATTTCCTCCTTAGTATATTGATAAATTCTACCGCATACAATCCGAGGAACTAATCCCATTGTTGCACCTGTTCCATAAATGACAACTGGTCGCAAAATGACTAGATTAAGACCTTCAATCGTTTTCAATTTTTCTTCGGCTTTATGTTTGTATTTGGCAATAATAGTCCACGGTTTAATTTTCTCGTCTTCTTTACTGGGATTCTTCAGTAAATTAGAGAACTTAATAAATTTATTTATTTTTAAATTAAAAATATTATAATTATAATTCAATTTACTTTGTCACTTTGATAAATTTCTGCCGTTGACAATTCGACAAAGCATTTAACTTTACGTCTAGCAGCTTCTTCAGCATTACGGACTGATAATAAATAAACACGTTCTTCATAAATCTAATTTCATATGATATAAAGTTATTAACGCATAATTATATAATAAGATACCAATGCATTTTAAGATATAAATATAATGGTAACTAACTCTTTCACTTTGCGAGTACTTTGTTTCAGCTGCTAAATTAAATACGTAATCGTATGAACTATCATCTTCCCGAGTAAAAACTTCTCTGATGGATGCTGATCAAATCGATTATTGATATAGAGAAATAAATAAAATACATGAGATAACATACGTTAATAAGAACGCGCCAATCAACGCAAAAGAGGAAATTTGATATGAAAACAATTTTCATAAACTTAAAAATACCAGGATCAACTAGGTCCTTCTGTTTAACTTCTACATTGTCAAACGCCTCTTTTTGTTTAGGGTTCAAATTAGCTGTTATAAGTAACGATTTATCAACTACTCTTATTTCTGAAGCGAGTTTATTCTCATAGAGATAAGGAACAAAGTTACGGCCAATAAAGCCTAAGCCGCCAAGTACAAGTACTGTTGGTGCTGGTGACATTTTTTTTTTTTTTTTTTTTTTAAGTATTTTCTAACTTTAGTTTTTTTTTTTTTTTTTAAAAAAAATAAACTTACTCCCAAGGAGCAGTAAGATATATTGGAATGAATGTATAAGTTAGTAAAAAAAAATACAAGTATTAAAGATAGAATGAGGGTGGTTGAGGTGGCAGAGAAGCAAAATACTTTGTGTATGGTGATACACAAATGTACCAGTAATTTTTTTTTTCGAGCATTTTATAATCCGCAGAAGGATCTATTTTTATTACGTAATAGTAACGATCATCACAAATTTATACATAACTAATAATATAAATTACTTTTTATACAGTTCTGATGACAAGATGCAGACAATGCTACTATTAAGTAATGCTTATCAATAAAGTCGAAATCATAACTCCTATTTATCATATCAACCAACTATTAGCTAAAGTAAAAAGTAAAAAAAAAAATTTTACTGCAAAAACAACCCCCTCCAGTATTTGCTTTATTTGAGTTATCTCAAAATGCATTTACTACTAAAAAAAAGGATTTCTTTATACTCAAGTCTTTAATAACAAGCAAAAAAAATCTTGAGTAGTAAAATCTCCAACTTCTTTTTCAATTGTTAGCTATTAAAATTGTTAAAATTACATTATTAGACTGTAGAATTTCAGCAAGTAATTTTACTTAATTATTTATTCCTTTGATTTCATTTAGTATATACATTTTTTTATATTATAAAATTAATAATTTTCTTTAATGATATAAATTCTTTTTTTTTTGCAATTAATATTGCTAAATAAAACAAAAAGTTTGGTTTATATTAATAAAAATATTTAAATATAGTAAACTCTTAGCTAGTTTAATCTTATTTATAAATACATAAAACTATCATAACTACATTAAATTATTTGTTTAGCTTATTATAATAATTAACTAATTAATATACAGATGAATCTTCCTATAGAGTCTATAATCTTAAAGAAAGAATTATACCTAATAAAGTTGCTATTTAGCTTACTGGTAAATTAAGATAAAGAAAAAACTACTATTACCAAACTTACATAATACAACTTTATATATAGTTAAAATAGCTATTCTTATTAATAAAAAATTTTTTACATTTTTAAATATTATTTTATCTACTTTATATTTAATACCTTCTTTACTTAAAATTATATTATCTTTTTTTTTTTTTTTAATTTATACTTATATAACCTGATTTTAAAAAATATTTTTTTTTTATAAAGTTTTCGCATCTCTCTTTTTTTGACATATTTTTCATCATTTCAAAATAAACTTTTTATTTTTTGCAACTTTACTTTAATTTTCATGATTTTTGGTATTAATATTAATCTTTATTTTAGTTTATTTAAATCTTTTCTTAAAATACTATATATTATAGATTACAATATTTTAAGTATCTTACAAATTTTAAAAGATTAATAAATTTTTATTGTAAATAAATGCACGTCTAGAATGTATGCCAGGTTAGTGATGCAGCAATTTTCATATGTTATAAAAAATAAGTTTATAACTTAATAAAAAAACTCTTAAAATCCTTAATGTGACTGTATTTTTAGTCACTCTGTAAGTTTATTTAAAGGCCAGAAGGGATTTTTAAAAGTCATTTTTGACTTTATATATAAAAACTGAAATAAAAAAATCTCTCTTTGCTAATTATTTTCAAAAATGGTTAGATTAATTTTGATGAAAAAAAGTGTTTTATTGAAATAAGTCAAAAATAACCTTTAAAATCACCTTTGCTACTCTAAGTAAACTTGCAGAGCGGGTAAAAATACATATATTACATATTTTTTTAAAGCTTTATATATTGAGAAATTTTTTTTTGCAAAATTTTTTTGCATTACAGCTATTAATAAAGGTATGATAATTAATGTAATATTGTTTTACATTAGCAAATTTTTTCAATATAATAAAAATAAACTGAGAATCATTTATAAATTTTTTAAAGATACTTTTATACTTATAAATAAAAATAATGAAAATAGTAAGTTAAAAGATAACATTATACCTTTTTTTATTGAGTTAGAGATAAAATCCATAAAACTAATTTTTAATACTCTTTTATTTATTAATATAACCTTTATGTTAAAGATATTTTTGATGACTGAATATCTATTGATATATTTATATATAATTATTGTTTAATATTATTAAATATATCAAAATGATAAAGATATAATTGATTATTCTGCTGTTACTTAATATAAATTATTTTATTATTTTTTAAGTAATAATTATGAAACTTGTAAGATAATTAACCAAAATATACAATTTATAATTTAATTTATAAAAGTAATAAAGATAAGATAATAAATACGTTTAACTTATCTTAGGAAAAAAAAATAAAAGATAAGATTCTTAATTCTGGTTCATTACTCAATATTCTTTTTAAAAAAAAGATTAAAAATCCAAATTGGAAAGTATTTGTTTAGTATTCTGATAATAAAAAACTTGTATCAATGATTTCATAATGTAATATTAATATCTGTAAGATTAATAAATATAGTATATATTTAAGTATTTTTATGGTAAAAAATAATTATGAAAATTTTTGCAATATAGCTAAAACTATAGTTATTTCTGAAATTCAATTAGCAAATCTGAAATCTGAAATTCTGTAATCGTAATTAATTACATAATTCTGTAATTAATTACATTTTGTGTAATAATGCAAAATTGACATTTGCTCGTGATCTATTAATCCAATTTTATTGATCTTACTACCATTAGATTTGTCTCATTAAGATGAATCTAATGATATATATTTCATTTCTTTAGCTTCGATATTGATGAAGTTAACATACTATAAACATTTAAAGATTATTGAAGCCAGAGCAAGATGTAATAATTAGATTTAAATGAATTTATCACCATTCGATTCGTCATGATGAGACGATTCTAATAGTGGTAATATCATATTTTTAGCATTAATATTGACAAAGTTATGATACTATAAATATTTAACAATTATTGATGTCAGAATACGATTTAGTAATTGAAATTAAATGATCTCAATACCATTAGAATCATCATACCAAGACGAATCAAATGATAGTAAGATCATCCAAAATGGATCATTAGATGCTGAGTTATTATTTATTAAATTTTCTAAATATAATTCAGCCAAAATTAAGGTTAATTCTGGCCAAATATTTTCATAATACAAAATTAATTACGGAATTCGGAATTTTTTTGATAAATTGCTTAATAATTACAGAATTATATAATTACAGATTTCTGTAATACTAAAATAATTTTGGCTACAACTATAGCTAAAATAGTAATATATATTAGAAGATTAGAAGTTATTAGAATCTTCTAATTCTTCCAATTCTAAGCTTTCCAATATCAGTAGATTTTTATTGGAAGATTGAAAGCACTTAAATTATGTGATATATTTAATTATTTACTTTTTTTTAGGTAGTTTTACTATGTGAGACTATAATATATCAAATATAGAAGTTGTAATATAAATGTATAATTTATAATGTATTTTTATGTATCATTCTGTATATGTGAGTGATGTAACTAATTAAAAAAAATAAAATTTTTTTTATTTTTTTTTTATTTTTTAATGAGTTATGAAAATGGCAACTTATATTTGTACACAAGTAATCTGTTATTTATTTATTTAAACTTTAAAGAAATATATATATATTTAAATAAACTTTAAGTAACTAAAAATATTAATAACAGAGTTAAATAAAGTTTTAAGCTCCCATTTTCTCTTGTATCAATTGCCAGATATTTGTATTCTATCAAAAGATTACCTTTCAGACTTCCTGAATTATCTTTTAAGGCTTTTTCTTCCATCCAAAAGACTTCTTTCTTTATTAATATTAATTTCCATTTAGCAAATTCGTCTTTTCATTTGGTAACCTTGGACCTCTCATTTATCTTTTTTCTTTAGATTTCAGCAGTGTCTCTTTGTTTTGATAGCTTTGGATCTCTCATTTATCTTTTTTCTTTAGATGACAGCAGCGTTTCTTCATTTTGGTGGTCTTGGATCTCTTATTTATCTTTTTTCTTTATATCTCAGTATCGTCTCTTTGTTTGGTAACCTTGGATCTCTCATTTATCTTTTTCTTTAAATTTTGGCAGCATTTTTTTATTTTAATTTTACAGGTGAGTCATATATATTTTGGGGTTTCTTTTCTTTTTTTTCAATTTTTCCTTCGTTAATTTCTTCTTTTCTTCTTTCTTTTTGTTCTTCTTTTTCTCTTTGTTCTTTCTCTTTATTTTTCATTTTTGTTCTTCTTTTTCTTTTAAATAAAAAAAAAATTAAAAATAAATAATTAATGCGTACATCAGGAATATTTTTAATGTAAAGTACTCCGAAAGTCTAACAATAC
>QKYT01000484.1:60313-78890 GCA_003550305.1 Glomus cerebriforme | reverse complement strand
GAATCGTAAAAATTCCTTCAACATGCCACATGATCGATTCAGTTTTCTGTAATTAATATTATTTCTTAAAAAAAAATAAAAAAAATTGTAATGAAAAAACCTCAAAGCCAACATTAGTGTTCACAAAAATCTGCCTTCCATTTATCTCTAAGGAGCCCAAATAGTCCACGCTCCTAAAAAAAAAAAATAAAAAAAAAATTAGGTTCCTTTCTTTAAGTCATTAATAAAAAAAAATCCACACACCCTTTTATTTTCCCCAAAAGAATTCATCATCTCAGGAAGGTTTCCTATAAAAAAAAGAAAAGGATTAATTTCTTTTCTGTAAAATAGTACATTTAATTCCCTTCTTCCCATTTTACTTTTAAAGAGCCCAACATTTCAAACAATCCGAGTTCCTAAAAAAAATAAAAAAAAAAGAAAACAATTAGTTTCTTTAAGATTATAGTTTTTTGTTTTAATTTTAGCAAAGATTTAATTTTTTTAGTTTTTAGTTTTTTTTTTTTTTGTAAAGATTTGTTTTTGTTTTATTCAAATTTGGTTTAATTTTTAGTTTTTTATATACTGTATGTTTAATAAAAGTTCATGTCATTATTTTCTTGATATCTAAATAAATGTTTTCGGCCAGATTATTTAACGGTTGTCGATCAGATAATTTAATGGAATTTAAACATACTGTAACCATCTAAAATTTATGATGTAAATGTATGGTAACAGAAAATAAAATACTTGATTTTCCCACCACTAACTATCTATATATCTAATTTAATTAAGAAAAAACTAAACTAATATAATATATGTAATTAAAAATAAAGCTCTATATATATAACAATACAATTAAAATTAACAATAAATAATATAAATTAAAATAAAACTCTATTTTATTAAGTTAAAAATTCAAAGTAAAATTTATTATTTATTTAAATATTTAAATTATATAGAAAGATTAATACAAATAACGGAAAAATATCACCTATTTTGGACATTAAATGAAATAGAAAACAAAGAAAAGTTATTGATAAATAGAAAAAATAATATTTCAAAAGAGAAAGAATAGATATTAACAAATTAGAAGAAACATTACCTTGGAACAATTTTGGATTATATTGGAAAAGAAATCTTATTAATTCAAAAGTAAGAAAACTATAAAAAAATTTAATAAACTTAAATAAATAGGTGAATGGTTAACGTTGAAAGTAAACAAAAATATAATTCAAAATCTAAACAAGAAAGAGATCGAATGGGAAAAAACATTGTGTTATAATTAAATAAAGAAGAAGGAGGAAATGAAATAATGTCAGAAAAAGATTCAAGAGATAGAANATACAATATAAAAAATTTTATTGAAAAATTACNAACATANAGNNAAATGGAAAGAAGAAATAAAGAAATTTATAATTCTAAATGCCCAAGATGTAAATGGGAAATAGAAACTTGGACACACATATGCAAACTGAAACTGAACTGACAGAGTCGTCCCCATCCCTAATTCCATAACATCCAATAAATGGTAAATTGACAGGTTTGAGCGGTTTAAGTCAGTTTGAGCAGTTCAAGTCAGTTTGAGCAGTTTAAGTCAGTTTGAGAAGTTCGGATCAGTTCAAATGGAACCACTTTGAGTTGGTTCACTCTGGAGCTGGTTTAACCACTTTATAGAATGAAACTGAACTGAATGAACTGTCCCCCTACTCCTAGTTCTCCTTTATTTTCAGACTCTCTGATTTGATCAGATCTGCTGTAATGGCATTTGCAGATGACACTCAATGGATTGGTCATTTAAAGGTTGACCTACAAGATACTATCAACATTTCCAATAAATTCTTTGAAATCAATGATATTAAAATCAATGGTAAAAAATCATCTCTGCTGGTCCTCAATCCTTCTGCTGTACCTCCTCCCAATCAATGTAATGTTACAATGGGAACTGAATAAGACAGAGTGGAGGTCAAGGCTCTAGATAAAAGCATATCAGAAAGAATTTTTGGTACCTGGCTCACTACAGGTCATCAAATAAATGTGGATATCACAACTGCTAAGAAAGAGATTAATACAATTTGCAATTTAATCTGCAGAAAATGACTTACAATTGGCCAACTCACTTATATATCTAACAAAGTGTTGATCCTACGTCTTCAATATAGACTTTTATTTACCACCTTATCTGACAAAAAACTTGAACAATTATTTTCACCGATTCTTGTCATATGTAAACATCAACTTGGATTATCCAAAACCTTGACTAATTGTATTATGTATCATGCAGGCATGGGATTCCTGAAAGGCTTACACCATAGTATTAGAGAGAACCAAATCACCAACTTAATAGTTTAGCTTAACATGAAAGAAATCATCAGAAATGCAATTTACACCTTGTTGAAAAATTGTCAGTTAGATTTAGGTTTGACCTCACTTATATTTGAATACTACCTGATTTCTAACACAGATCTCAAACTGGTTCCGCACAACTTATACAATAAACTTTCACTTAATATTACATTTTCTTAAAATGAAAGAGACTCTTGGATAATCATCGGAGCTGGTCCCTCCACCAGAGATCTAATATTAGAATACTATCGAACTGATGCTCTTAACTTAATTAGATTTACTACCAAATATTATATTTTCTATATTTCCCAAATTATTACAGCCAATTACGATAATGTATTAAGTTAAAAACAAGTGAAATATTGATGTAAAAGAAATCTTCAAGGGCCTACTCCCTCAGCATACTCTACAATCCAACTTATGGGATATCAATATTTATCTTCAATGAATGTTGGTACCTGTATACACATTTACAATCCACATTCAGTAATATCATATCTAGAAAAATGAGACTGATAATTATTGAATTAATAATGATTCTGCAATCACACTCGTAGAATACCTAAAAAAGTGTGGGTCAGAAGTCAAAGGCCAGCTCCATAATGTTATCCATTCCCATTCCTTCTGTCAAAGTTAAGATGTATTTGAGTCTATAGGACAAGATGTGAAATTAATGCCATATTTTTGATACAATGACTTAATACAAAGTTAATGATAAATACATTATGTACTTTATTATACTATAGTGATTACTTGACTATAGTTTCAGAATCTTTGACTGGTCATATTATGAAAAATGTTAAACTAGCAATCCCAAATAGAGAGGTAGCATGCCAATGGATTTTGTGAACTTTTGAAGTAATGGATATGGATTATGTGAAGATAAACAAAATCTGCAAATCATTATTTAAATGCTACATTTTGTAACAAATTTCCATTGCTTTATATAGAATTAATATCTTGTTTTGATATTGGTAATCTGTAAATTATATGAAACTTGGTACCATATATTTGTTCTCAGAGCACTTGCTATGTATCATAACATTGAATACTGGTTGAATCTAATCATGAAGCTGGGATGGCTATCCAGATATCTGAATCATTCCAATTATCTAAGATAAAACTGTTAGCATTTAAGCATACTGAAGATAATGACTCCAATATAATGAAAGAAGCCATGAAAAAAGCATTAGATCAAATTTTTATCAAGAATTACCAGATGAATTTTTCAGTTCATGCTAAGTAAATAGTTAAAGTTGGCATTGCCATCTGTGATAAAGTAGCTTTTGTCTCAGCCCATTACCTAAAATGTATGAAAGAAAAACTTACAATGAATGAAGATTGGGAAGTTGTTAGTAAATGGAAAACTGGAAAGATGGAATAAATGAAAGAGTAGGAACTATTATCATACTGCATTACTGAATCTGTCAAATTAGTCATTTACACTCTTTAATTTTTATATAGTTTATTACAAATTGTGCACCTCATTAATTAATTATATATGTTTTTTTGATAAAATCATTAAACAACATCATATCTTTTATGACTCTATTTCTTTATTACCACAAAATTTATTGTTACATTCGATTATTCCTAAATGGCACATTTACAAAAATTTTTAACACATCTTTTAGATGTAAAAAATTTTGAATCCTTTGTTAACCTTTATTGTAACAACAAATATCATCAACATATTTCACAAATAGATTGGGATGCAACTTTTAAATATTTTGATTCTGATTCTGATTCAAAATTAACAACATCCTTTAAATCTTCTTATAGAAAATCACACGAAATTAAAATTTTAATCGAAAAACTTCCAACTGTTGAACATATTAAAAAGAGATGTCCTGATCTATATAATAACTGGTTTTGTCCTCTTTGTTCACATAATTTGCATAACAATAATAATTGTCAAAAAGAAACTTTTAATCACATTTTTCATTGTTCTTATAATTTTTGAAATTTTTTGATTTTATTATCAAAAACAAAAAATACCTTCTTGAATTACTTTTACAATATAACAAATCTTCTTTAGTTTCTTCTATTGTTAATATTAATTCTATTTCTTCTTTTTGGTCATTTTCTTCAAATGACAATTTAAATTTTATTGACATAGTTAAAAGTATTCATTAGTTTTTTCTTTTGTTAAATATAGAAAAAATTCTTTAGAACTTTTATTTTTATTTACAATCAAATTTATATAGATTTTATGGAATCCATATGGATTCCACGTTGTGATAAAATTAGAACAATGTCATAAAATAGACAAAAAACAAAAATTCAATAGGCCAAATCCAAGATCTAGATATACTCATAGATACTAATGTTCCTTTATTAGTAAGTCAAAGTAGTTTAAAAAATTCTATATATTTTGGTGGGGATTTTGTCAGGTGTAATGATAATCATATGATTTATCATATGATTATCACATGACTCAAGTGCGATGGTGAGGTAGTTTATTCTTTTTTCTTGTAATCTTGTATGGGACTCTTTCTGGGATCCCTCAATTAATAACATCTTTATAGGTCATATTGTAGAAATTTTTAATCCTTCTCATGGTATTTCCACAGTGTATATAGAACATTGGATTTACTCTTCCCTAGACCAAGACAAAATTAACAACACCCCCAAAAAATTAATTCCCATTTTTACTCCTTGTTCCAATTGTCCCCGTCACACCCATTATTATAGAGATATTTATCCCAAATGTGTTATTAACATTCAACTTTTTAAATTAAATCGCATTTCCCTCAAACCCAAATCTTATTCACCCAGATATTATTTTGCAAAAATGATGTGGATTATACACAAATAGAAGCTGGAAATGTTACTTTACAAACTGGACCAGCGGAAATGAAATAATTGATGAACCTTATCATAAAGTATTTGAATTGATACCATACAATCAGTTTAATGATAATTTTTCTATAATATATTCAGTAATATGGAAGATGGCTGATTAATCCATAATGAAGATAAAATGGTATGTGAAAGGAACAAGATTAATGAACAAATTTTAAAATGCTTATTAATTCACAAAATATCATCAATAAATTTTTAAATGAGGTATGGAAAATTTTTTATAAATTCAAATTTAAATGCTTTTCCAAAATGTTACTTAATAAAAAAGTGTTGGAGATAATAGACAAGATGCTATTGAAGTAGAAATATCAATCATTTTATTTTATATTTCGACTCTTAATATGAAATGTTCATATTTTGACGAGAGAGATGAAGAAATTAGAATGAAGCAGACAAATATATAAAAGCAAATCCTCGATTTGTTGGATTTGCTTACATACATATATCCTATAAAAATTATATTATTACCCAAGATGCCTTTCATACATTATGAGTTACAGTATTTCATTTAATTTATACAAGAAGTTATCTAATAATGCTCGACCTATTCCAGTTACAGAAAATTCTTCATTCCCCCCTGATGGTATTATTAACAATTCTCCTACTCCTTCTATTGTAATTGATCTGATCTTAAAGGACACATTTATAGGCTGTCATACTACTTTACAACGACTTCAAGAAATCCATTCAATTAATTCCAATTATAATAATTTTAATTTTTACACAAATGGATCTATTCGAAACTTAACACAACAAAATTGCAGGATCAGTTTCAGCTGAATAGAAACTAGTGCACATCCAAACACAATTCAATTTGCTGGCCGAATGACATATCTTCTGTCAGCAATGAAAGCAGATACAATGGCCATTTTAACTGCCATTATAACAGTTCCACCTAATAGTAATGTCGTTATAAACACAGACTCAGCTAATTTTATCGCCACGTATAACCATTTCATCTTAACGAATATATCTCCATGACGAAGCCTTAAAACTAACAATTACTTGTTATAGATGATAACCTTAAAAAATCATATTTCACATAATAATTTAATAATCACTCTTAATAAAATTCAGGCACACTCAAACAACATCTCTAATGATATGGCCAATCACCTCCAAATCAGGATATGACCTACCTAATCCCATTATTATAAATTCTCGACAGATATTTACATCCCTTGGCAACCTTACCTGGAACAATTTGGGCATAGTTGACAAAAATGTCCACCAATGGGGCAAATTGATTCACGCCTCCAAAACTTTCAACGAATTTTTGAATCAATCCAATATTTTTCCTCTATCATTAATCACTCAATAGTTTACTCCTTCACTCAAGTTTGGTTCCATCATATTCCTGACAATCTTCGTTTACAAATCAAACAAAATTCATTTCAAGGAAAAAAGATCAAATCAGCTATCTTCAATTTACTTACAGGCGACTTGCAACAATGGTATTACCCAAATTTGTACCCACTGGCTCCCTTACTTTGTCCTCTTTGCCATTTAACAAAGAACTCCAATAACCACATAGGCAATTGTTCTTCGTATCAAGATGATATTAATATTTTTCTATCAAAGCAAAAGTCCGTTTTACACGCTCTGATCAAATCATTAAACCTTTCGCGGAAAAAATTTTCCAACTGTTCCTTATTTCTTCTTATTCATAATTTCATCCCTACATCTCTCACTGACTTATTCAAAAACATTTTTGACTCCAAAAAGTTTTATCAGGATCATTTACTACTTTTCCTTTCTCTTCACTAAAGACCTTTATACTATTATTTGGACTCCCAGAGTCAAAGAATTCAAATTATTCGATAAATCCTTAGGTATTACTAAATCTACCAAAAAACTTTACAATCATCGCTCCCAGACTTCTCGTTTGAGCATACCACACCCTTCGTCATCTCACCACCAAGATCGCACCCTCGTCAACCCGAATGCATGGCTGATATGGGTGTCTTCAAATTTTTTACATGCTGGTTCTTGGACATTACATAGAGATTCCTATAATTTTTTTTCTTCTTTATCTTTTACATAATTTAGAACAATTTTATTTGTTGGCTAATTTTTTTAATGTATCTTTTTGTAATTTTTCTTCTTTCCCCCCCGTATCAGTAGCTAAAGCTACCTCTTTTAAAAAAGAGTAGCAGTAGTCAGGCACGCTAGATGTAGATATAGAGTAGCTTATATTTAGAATGGAGTTTTTCTTTAGTCAATATTACTTTCCTATATCTTTGCTGTATACGTTAAAATAAAAATAAAAATAAAATTGTAATCTTGTATATTTGTATATCTTATTTTTCAATTACTTTTAATAAAATTGAATACAATCATTGTTAAGTTTGAAAAAGAAACTACAGAATAAATGATAGAGTAGTAGATGTTTAAAGAGAAGAAGCATTTTGAAAAATAAAAGTTCCTTTCTGCTACTCTATACTACTTAATGTTAATTTTTCACTATATTCCCAATATAATTCACTCCAACTAAAATGTCAATTAATTCTCACTAACATATTCTGATATCGATATATAACAATTGAATAAAAATTAGCAAAGATAAAAAAAATAAAACATTACTTCTGATTCACTCTTACCTTTATATTATTTTATAACCATTTTACATTCAAAGAATTTATTACAAATGTTCCTTGATAAAACTCTTAATGTTATATAGTTATTGGGTACTATATATTCAATATGAAGATTGATATTGAATGATTGGCTATCATTGTGCCACTACGTGGCACATGACACCGATTCATATTGACCATAATATTGAATACGTAGTACCCAATAACGGTTATATCCTTGGTAGCCTTACATGATCATGATAAATTAACTATTTTTCATATTTATATGTTGCACAGTAAAAAAGTTTAATAAATAGTTTACTTTGATTAGTTTATTTGTAGTTTCTCTCTTTCTCGTGAAAAATTTTTATTTTACAAAATGGGCAAGCATAAAGATAAATCTATTAACAATAAGGTATATTATCGAAATTTATTTGTAAAACATATTTTTTGAAGTTATTTATTTTAAAAATTATTTTTAACACAAAAGGGCAACAATAACATGGCTTAATAAGTTTGAAACATTTCGTAATAGTGTGGAATATATTGGCAAGTGTACTGAAGTGGCTGATATTCATAAATTAGAAATACAGATTCAAAATTTTATAGTAGTAATGAAAACTAAGGATGGTGAAGACTACAATACCACTTCAGTTAATGCTTGTATTGGTGCTTTGAATAGACATTTAAAATCCTTCTACTAATTACACAAATTGCTTAAAATTTAATATTAAAGAATTAACAAATTATTTGATTGGGCCGATAAAAAGAAATCCCAATTTTATTTTTTAACGAAAATACAAAAAAAAAAAAAAAAAATGTGCATTTTCAAACATGAAAATCCTTAAAATTTATATTTGATCACATGATCCATCCAAATGATTTGTCATCGTTTTCATTTCTGCAAATGATCCAAATGACAAATACGGTGTTCATTTATCATTTAATCATTTACCATTAAGAAACTTGCATAATTTGAACGATTCAGAAAATAATGTATAAAAAATTTATGGTTTCCACATGTTAAACAATTTCATAATTCATAATATTTTTTTTTATTACATAAAAATGAAAATAAAATTCCAAATTGGTCAGATGAGTAATTAAAAATGATTTGTCAATGTCAATTTGTCAATTTCCGTACACTGGTTTAAACCGAAAATGGAGATGAATAAAATAATATGCTGATCATTTGATACAATAGAATTAAGGCTTTGCCCGTTACTTTTTTTTTTTTTTTTTTGCCATTTACTAATTTAAAAGAAAGAAAATTTTGATTTATTATAAAATTTTTACATAAATTTACTATGTAATGTGAAACTATTATGAAACCACAAGAAGCATACTCCAAACGACTAATTTTATTAATCTAATCAATATAATCAGATAAAACCAAAAATCTGGCTTATTATACGTAATTGAAGTAGTTAATAATATGATTATTTCGATAATAATAGCCAATTTAAGTTACTTTATTAACCGTTTAAGTTTTACATTCGTTGAATGATTTACCAACACGGTTTTCTTTATACGATGCTTATTTTTTTCTAATTCATAGAACTATAAATTAACTGAAAGTATCATAGGACATAGGTTTTCTATTTTTATAACAAAGATATTCTGTAAAAAGATGAGATACGTGCGGAAATATCCGAATGAACCAAGTTTCATTGTTCGGAGTTATATTCTATGGAAAACTCTAACCTTTGTTAGCAAAGATATTCTTACTAATATTCGATTGGTCCAATTCATGTAATTGATTCAATCAAATCGTAAAAGCATCTAGAATCATTAATATGTAAAAGAATTTTCCAATTATATACTTTTTTAAAAAAAGAAATAAGTGTGTAAAAAAACAAATCATAGTACAATGATAACCGAAATTAACCGTCATCAATGGCTTTATTTATTAATTCTTTAACCGGTTAATTTAACATTTAGCAGATTTCTTAACCGGTTGACCTTAACCGGTTCCAATCTGACAAGCTCTAATATTATTTTTGATAGAAGTAAAATTTTTTTTTTTAAATATACATTTTTTTTTTAATTTTCCATCGGAAATACTATACATTACTTTTATATGCACATCAATCATCTTTTTAAAAGACTCTCATTTCCGATTTTCATGTGAATGATATAATAATAATGAAAATTTTTAATCACATAGATTCATATTGTATTACAAATAGCGCAGGTACAGTAAATACGCAATCTATTTTTAGTTAATTATTTAATGGAATATATAACAATCATCATAAAAAAATATATATAAAAGAGATCAAATTGTATTTGTCTTTTCAATAATTAAAAATTTTTTTCAAATATATACAAAAAAAAATCATCGATTAACAAAATGATTAAAAGAAATTCTATTTCATTATTATTTTTGTTTCTCTTCGTCAACGTTAGTATTGCGACACAAAATTATGTCCCTAGGAACGTTGATATAGATCGTTCGAGCATACCTAAAAATATTTTGATTGGTTCTTTTGCTGGTGGAAGAAGTCATGTTAAACCAATGCTTGATATTGCTGAGATATTAATTGAAAGAGGTTACAATGTAAGTTTTTTTAACGTATTTTTTTAAAAAATTTGATCATCGTCTAATTTTTTCTTATTTTCATTCTATTTTCGATACATAGATCGTATTAGTAAGTACAGGAAAATATGAACCATCATCAGAATACCCAGCTGTCAAACAAGTTTCATTAGGACCTGATTTACCTTTAAAAAAATTGAAAGAAGAAATTCATAAAGAATTTGATTATCGAGGAATCGCAATAATTATAGAACTGGCCGTAAAATTATACAATCAAACTTATGAAATATATAAAACCGCTGCTGAAGAATATAATATTGATTTATTCTTTTGTGATTATTTTGTAAATGATGCTTGCTTAGATATTGCTCACGCTCTAAAAAAACCTGTTGTAGGATGGACTTCGGGACTTATATGTAATTATAATTTTTTTTTTTCTATTTTTAATAATATTCATTTTTTTAAAAAAAAATTTTTACTTAATTAAAATATTATCATTATTTATTTTAGTGGCTGATAATAAACCATATAAATCTGATCCGATGTTCGGCTGTAACATCTCATTTGAAAATGAATCATTTTTTGAGAGATTTAGGTGTATTCTATTACAGCCTATTCGAATAGCTTATACATTATCTCCTTTTATAAATCAATTAAATGACGTAAGAAAACAAACTAATGTTGAACCAAATCAAGTAACTTTTGGAAAAATGTCAAAAGTCTCTTTAGCTTTGGTTGATACTTTCTTCGGTTTTGAGGTAATTATTTACGTTAATACAAAATTATATAATTAAACCTTATCTTAAATTATTATTTAATAATAATAATTTTTTTTTATCTTTATTTTAAAAGTTACCACAATCTTTACCACCAAATGTTCAGGTAAATTATTATCTTTATATAATATTAACGTACAATTATGATTTAAAAATACTAAAATTAATTTTCTTTCCGTACTTTTTCAAATCAATAGGAAATTGGACCAGTATTACCAAATGAATATCCAACNCTTACACCCGAACTTTCTGATTTTATGAATACACANGAACGTGTTTTATATNTAGCATTTGGTACAAGATTTTTCACAACTACTGAAAATAATAGTAAAATTTTACAATCAATTCTTGAAGCAATCAACAAAAATATGATTGATGGTGTAATTTGGGCATTAGTTCAAACATCAAAAGATGATTTTTATCCTACATTAAATTTAACNGATGGTTCACAAATTCAAACTTCACAAATCTTAAATAACAAACATCCACATATTCATATATCAAANTTTGCACCACAATTTGCTATACTTAATCATACTAATACGAAATTATTTTTTAGTCATGGAGGCGCAGGAAGTACTCATGAATCTTTATATACTGGTACTCCTATGTTAGTATTACCTTTTGGAGGTGATCAAATGGGAAATGCTCAAAAATTAATAACAGCTGGTGTAGGATTATCATTAAATAAATTTAATTTGGAAGTTAATGATATTATAAATAAAATGGATCATTTATTAAAAGATGAGAATATAAAGAAAAATTNAAAAAGATTAGAANTTTTAGCNAAAATTANTAGTAAAAGNAAATATAAAGCTGCTGATTTAATTGAATATGTTTTACATAGTCATAATATTATTAATGATGTTGAAAATGAAAAATTTTTATATGAATGGATTCCTGCTGATNCTAGAATGGGATTTATTAGANGTAATAATCTTGATNTTTATGGAGCTTTATTAGGTATTATTCTTGGATCTATTGGAGTAAGTTTATGGATTNCACTTAAATTTTTTGTAATTACTTCTTCGTCTGTTACTAGTAAATCAAAAAAAGAATAAGTATTTTAAATATCATTTTAAATATTATATATATACAGTATATATTATAATATTGTATTAGAAAATGTACTTTTTTTTTCTTTAACATATATTTCTTTTTTCGTAAATAAAAAAATTTTTTTATATACATTTTACTAGATTGTAAAAAAAATTATATACATAACAGACAATAAAGTGGTTTTTAAAAAGCGATAAAATTATTTTGTCATACATTACAAAAGAAAAAATTCCGCATATAAAAGAAAAATTATTTTATATACTATTATATATTTAAATTTACTTATTATTTTTTAAAAAAAAAATAAATATTTGTTTTATTACAATATTATATTCATTATGATAATAATTCTACAGCAGCACTTCGGGTTGAGTAGAAAAAAATTTTCCGTCAAATACTGCGAAATTTTCTTTCATAATATTATATATACTATACATCCATCATGTACTGTATTTGACAATATCATAAATATGATATTATTAATGAATCAAATAACATATGTTCATCATGACAATAGATAATATTCTTATATTTTTATTTCCACTTGATTAATAAAGATATTGTATATTGTATGTATTCACAAATGAAGAATTAATTTATATTGATTTAATTATTTTCTTCACAAGAGATAACATTTTCCTATCTTTAGATGAACTTTGGTCAGCCCCATCCGACATTGTACTTATTGCAACATTTCTGGATCCTCGTTTAAAACATTTGATTGGTGTAATGGTGATGGTAAAGACGAAGCNAAAAAGTTAGTTCAAGAATTATACGCAAAGAAAGACCTGCCTAGAAATAGTATTAATAGTATTATTTCTTCAGATGATGATGATGATGGTATTTTTAAAGCATTAAAAGGTAATGCACAAGAAATAGAAGTTGAANATGAAGATGAATTGATGCTTTATTTGCGGCAAAAACAAATCAGATTGAAAGATGATCCATTAAAATGGTGGTCGGTTAATAAGACCACTTTACCAATTTTAGCTCAAATTGCAAGAAAGTACCTATCCATTCCTGCAACATCAGTTCCGAGCGAGAGATTATTTTCGGATGCAGGTAATCATATTTCTGCTAGACGAACTTGACCCTCTCCTGAATTTGGTAAATAAAATGTTATTTTTAAAGAGGAATAGTGAGNATTTTAATATATTTCCTTCGTTAGATTAAGATTAGTTTTAGTTTTTTGTTTTAATTTTAGCAAAGATTTAATTTTTTAGTTTTNAGTTTTTTTTTGTAAAGATTTATTTTGTTTTTTTAGTATTATTTAATAAAGATTCAAATTTGGTTTGATTTTTAGTTTTTATATATGTTTAATAAAGTTCGTGTCATTATTTTCTTGATATCTAAACAAATGTTTTTGGCCGGATTATTTAACGGTTGTCGATCGGATAATTTAATGGAATTTAATGATACGAAAATAAAATACTTGATTTTCCCGTCCTCCCGTCCCACTAACTATCTATATATCTAATTTAATTAAGAAAATAAACTAAACTAATATAATATATATAATTAAAAATAAAGCTCTATATATATAACAATATAATTAAAATTAACAATAAATAATATAAATTAAAAATAAAACTCTATATTTTATTAAATTAAAAATTCGAAGTAAAATTTATCAGTTATTATTTATTTATTCGGGCACCCGGTTGCACCCGGTTTAAACGCAAACCGGTTTTCGTAATCAGAAACCGGTTGACCCGAATTATGAGAAAACGGGTCCAAAACTGGTTTGGCACATTCGGTTCTAACCTCTAATCCGATTTATAAAATTTATCTATAATAAAACAAAAAAAATCAATAGGTTAATTAATAATCACGCCACTTACCAGTTTGTCATTTCATTTCGACGAAAATAGAATTTCATATCAGGCGCAGGTGTATCACGCATTTCACATTACACAATTTAATTTATTTATACAGGAGAGTAATCTAAACCTCTACAGATCGGTATGAATTTTTTTAGTGGATAGATAGTAGATAGATAAGGCATTTGATAACGTAGTGAATGGACTTAATTCTGGTAAAATTAAATATTTACTATCAAATGAGATGGTAAATATCTAATGATTTCATAGAAATTGTATTTTTTATAAAAATAAACTCAATCTTACATTTAACGATCATTCATTAGTCCAATATAATGCAGATTGACGAACTTTATATTTTTCTGGAGGCACTATTAAAGAATCTACATTACTAAAACATAAATATTCTATATTTTGTAGGAAAACATCTTTGATTCCTTATTTTGAAAGTTCATATTAAATTGAAATGCGAAGTCTAACGTATGTGGATTTTGAAGGGAAATAATTCATCGTCTATTTAATATTCGGTTTTTGTTCTTTTATGTATACTAATATGTATGGAATGTAATGGAGGCGGCTAAGTAAAAGAAAAAAAACTAAGCTGATTATAAACGATCAAAAGAACGTAAAAACATTATTTATTAATTTGAGTATATTTACATTAGGAAACCTACTGAAAACTAGTTATTGGATTGCATTTAATTACTGTAGTTAGTGTAGTACGGGTTGAATTTTTTTTGTATCAAAGCCAATACCTTTCATAGGTATAAAAATTATATATTTTTCTGTAACATCTATTTGACCCGATCGATCATTAGAAATCAATAATTTGGTCTATCTATTTTAGTATATACTTGTGCTTCTTTTTTATCGTTAATCTTTATTTTTATTTTGAAAAGTTTAAATTGTTGAAAACAAATTCACTTGTCTGAAAAAAAAAAATAATCATCAGTTACTAATTTAAAACTCACTTTTAATTAATTTATTTTAAACTAATCAATATAATGAAAAAAAAATAGTTAAATGCCGCTGGAGATCTCTATCACGGCTTTACCATTTTTACGTGAAAAGATAATCGAATTTTAAAGGAGAACATATAAAGGAAAACATAGATTATACTTTGTTGTAAATCTTATACTTCTGGTAATTGTATGAATTTTACCAACCTAATCACGTAATAATGGAGATGTACTACGATTTAACTTTTATTTTCGTAATGTGATAAATGTGATGGGAGTATTGCTAAATCTCACCGGTAGTGATTGTCACCGCTTAATTCTGGCCAAACATGATGATTTCGGCCAGAGTTAAGATAAAAAATAATTTATAATTTAAAAAATTTAAATAATAGGTATTAAATAAACTTAATTTATTGGTTCTAAAATTTCGAAAATGACCCGGCAACCCGGCTTTTAATTTTTTTTCAAAAAATTTTATATGTAAAATTCATATGAAATTTTTTTGTAATTGTACCCGGTATAGTAATAATATATAAAATTTTTTTTAAAATTTAACACAGATTGTTCCGGCCGGTATCGTCTAAATATGTCTCGCATCAAATTTTTGAAAATATTTAATTAAAAATTTTTACTTAAAGTAAAAAAAAAAAAAAAAAAATGTAAAAATCAAGTTTTCATGTTTTTTCTCAAAAACTGTCAAAACAACAGCTCTTCTAACCATAGAAAAAGTTACAAATTTACACATATTAATAGTATTTATAATATGATTAGGTTAATATATTAGTCGAAATAAAGTAAAAAAAATTTCACAATCATCGCCGGTGATATTTAGCAAAATCCTTCTACTAATTACACAAATTGCTTAAAGCTTAATATTAAAGAATTAACCAATTATTCGATTGGGCGATTAAAAAGAAATTCCAATTTTATTTTTTAACGAGAANANAAAAAAAAAAAAATTATGTCCATTTTCAAACATGAAAAACCTTAAAATTTATATTTGACCACATGATCCATGCATCCAAATGAATTGACAAATACGGTGTTCATTTATCATTTGATCATTTACCATTACATAATTTGAACGATTCAGAAAACAATGTATAAAAAATTTATGGTTTCCACATAACAATTTCACAATTCACAATATTTTTTTTTTTATTACATAAAAATGATACAAATTGGTCAGATGAGTAGATGAGTGATTAAAAACATCAATTAAACCGAAAATGGGGACTATTTAAAATAATATGCTGATCATTTGAACAATAACTTAGCAAAAAAAAAAAAAAAAAGGAGTTTTTTTTAATGGGCAGTATCGACCATTTACTAATTTAAAGAAAGAAAATTTTGATTTATTCTAAAATTTTTATTTTAGACATAAATTTACTATGCTTTTTGTGGTTTCATAATAGTTTCTTTTATAATATAATCAGATAAACCTGGCTTATTATACGTAATTGAAGTAGTTAATAATATGATCTTTATTTCAATAATCATAGCAAATTTAATTTCCGAATTTAATTTTAAGATTTTACATTCGTTGAATGATTTACCAACACGGGTTTCTTTTTACGCCATGCTTATTATTTTCTAATTCACAGAACTATAAATTAAATGAAAGTATCATAGATTTTCTATTTTTATAACAAAGGTGTTCTACAAAAAGATGAGATTATCCGAATGAATCAAGTTTCATTATCAAAGATATTCTTAATAATATTCGATTGGTCCAATTCGTGTAATTGATTCAACCAAATCGTAAATAATGCATCTAGAATCGTTAATATGTAAAAGGATTTTCCAATTTAAAAAAGGAAATAAATGTGTAAAAAAACAAATCATAAATGTAACCAAACGTACCAATGGCTTCGTTTACTACCTTTATTAAACTTAAATTCTGGTTCAGAATTAAATTTTGGCCAGCGTTAAAGTTTGACCAGAATTAACTTATTAAGATTCAACTAATATGCGGTTAGTTTAACATTTAACAGATTTCTTAACCAGTTGACCTTTAACCGGTTCCAATCTGACAAGCTCTAATATTATTTTTTGATAGAAGTAAAATTTTTTTTTTTAAAAAAATGAATATACAAATCGGTAATTTTTTTTTAAAAAAAAATGAATATACAAATCAGGAATTTTTTTAAAAAGTTTAGTGTCGATCATAAGACAATATTTATTATTTATTAGCGATATATATTATCTGTTATAACTGTACAGTATATCGGATATACTATACTGTATATGCATATCAATCATTTTAAAAGATCATATTGTATTACAAATAGTGCAGTACAGTAAATACAGGACCCCGGAAACTTATAATTGATGTCCCAGGAAAACTCAAGGGTGAGAAGTTTTTGAAGATCTTTATCCAAATAGATAAATTACGCCTTAAAAAAGGAAATGTTACACTGCATTATTATGAAAATTTCCTTTTATAACCAAGTAGCCAATAAGATCTTGGGTAATTTTAATATATAAAATTTCCTGGGACAAGTTTCCGGGGTCCTGTAAATACGCAATCTATTTTGTAAAATTACTGTATTATTTAATGGAATATATAACAATCATCATAAAAAAATATATTTAAGAGATCTTTTCTTTTCAATAATTAAAATTTTTTTTCAAATATATACAAAAAAAAAAAAAAAAAAATCATCGATTAGCAAAATGATTAAAAGAAATTTTATTTCATTATTATTTTTGTTACTCTTCCTATTAAATCTCGTCAACGTTAGTATCGCGACGCAAAATTATGTCCCTAGGAACGTTGATATAGATCGTTCGAGCATACCTAAAAATATTTTGATTGGTTCTTTTGCNGGTGGAAGAAGTCATGTTAAACCAATGCTTGATATNGCTGAGATATTAATTGAAAGAGGTTACAATGTAAGTTTTTTTAACGTATTTTTTTAAAAATTTGATCATCGCCTAATTATTTCTTATTTCCATTCTATTTTCGATACGTAGATCGTATTAGTAAGTACAGGAAAATATGAACCATCATCAGAATACCCAACTGTTAAACAAGTTTCATTAGGACCTGATTTACCTTTAGAAGAATTGAAAGAAGAAATTCATAAAGAATTTGATTATCGAGCAGTTGCAATAATTATGGAACTGGCCGTAAAATTATACAATCAAACTTATGAAATATATAAAACTGCTGCCGGAGAATATAATCCTGATTTATTCTTTTGTGATTATTTTGTGAATGATGCTTGCTTAGATATTGCTTACGCTCTAAAAAAACCCGTTGTAGGATGGACTTCGGGACTTATATGTAATTATAATTTTTTTTTTCTATTTTTAATAATATTCATTTAAAAAAAAAAATTTTCACTTAATTAAATATTATCATTATTTATTTTAGTGGCTGATAATAAACCATATAAATCTGATCCGATTTTCGGCTGTAACGTCTCATTTGAAAATGAATCATTTTTTGAGAGATTTAGGTGTACTCTATTACAACCTNTTCGAATAGCTTATACATTATNTCCTTTTATAAATCAATTAAATGNCGTAAGAAAACAAATTAATGTTAAANCAAATCAAGAAACTTTTGGAAAAATGACAAAATTCTCTTTAGCTTTGGTTGATACTTTCTTCGGTTTTGAGGTAATTATTTACGTTAAAACAAAATTATATAATT
>QKYT01000484.1:36632-51526 GCA_003550305.1 Glomus cerebriforme | reverse complement strand
TAAGATATAACTCTAATCTAATCAGAATAAATTTAAACAATCAATGATAATCATGTGCCTTTGGCAGGCCCTACACATGATACTTAAGTATTAGTGAAGTGAATAACGAGATAATTATTTATTATGTAATAAAACAAATAAAATAGTAAAAACACGAGTTTACGTGTAACAAATACAACCAATCACGCCGCATCACGTGAGTGCGGACAGACGGACATTTTTGTGTCACCGATCCTGGTCTTTAATAGTCCTACGCTACGCTCCGGACTAATTAAATTATTTTATCAAAATATCTATAATACTGCTCAATCGCAAAATATAAAAAAATGTTAGTAAATTTTATTCAGTTATTCTCGGTTGTTATCTCACCAATATTTAAGAATTAAAAAAAAATCGATCATTAAGATTATAAAAAATTATGTATTAAAACTTTTATCAATCATTCTTACGTTATTTAATTGCTATTGATTATCATATTTAAGTAAATATGATAACAAGAATATAAAAAGAATTCATGATCTGGATACATAAACTTATCGATTAATAATACATGCTTGTTAGGTGAAAACTTCAGACCAATATAATTTTTTACTTTAGAAGAAAATTTATATATTAGATCAAAGCTGTTAATGTTTTAAGAAATCTCAATAAAAAATTTTGCATCAATTACATTTATACAATTAATGTAATTCATAAAGTTTTTTTTACATATGATAGATTGATTAACAACACCCTTCAAAGAAGCAATAATCTTAATCCTCGAACGTGACTCATGGTACATATAAAAATATCGGCAGAGAATATTTATAAGATATAAATTCTTTAATCCTATATTTCTTTGTTGAAACATTAAGTGTGGTATAAATGAATAGTGTTTAAATACTGGGAGGATTACGAATTCTATTCATTTAACCGATCACAATAACAAATGGAAGTAATTCTGATTGTGTTCCTTCTATATGTATAGTATAACATAATTTTAACAAATAAACACTTTTTAGATCCACTCCAATATGTATCTGGATCACTTACTCGACAATTATTCTGATGTCATTTCAAACCTTAATTTATATAATTTCACTTATAAAAATTTATAAAAATTAGATTTTACGTGAATATAGTAAGATAAATATAAAGCCTATAAATAATTTGCTTTGTTTAAAAGTCAACGTTGAAAAAAATGGTTTCTTGTGGTTATTGGTAGAGGTAGTCTTTATTATGATAATTAACCTACATGTACTCATCCTTGCAAATTTTATTGTTATTTTTTCTTTTCTTTCTTTTTATTTCAAACAGGAATTGATTAGAATTAAGAAACAAGAAATATAAAATTATAATAAAACTATTCATTATTAATTTGAAATACTTCATAATCGTCTACGTTAAAACTGAATGGTATATCAACATTTTGATAAGTATCTGATCGAATACATTTCCAAATACCATGAATATAATATAATTCACCAAATGTTGGTCCATAACCTGGATGACAATATATAGAAAATTGATATCTATCATTATTAGGATAACTAACTTTTGCGGTTTGGAGGTTATTTTTATCTTTAAATGAGAATATAAAACTATTTTTTGTTGAATTCCATCCACTTATACTATCCCAATAAAGTGGATTGTATCCTCCAATTATTTGCTTTGAATTTGTAACTTTTGCAATAACTATAGTAGGTCCTTTATTATCACATTTTTGATGAAATGCTGCAGGTGTATTACCATCCCTACTTGCACGATAAAGTAAATTAAAGTTACAAGGAATATTTTTTACATTATAATAAAAATTATTTTTCTTTTTGATCCAACTAGAAAAAATAGCTAAATGTTTAGACTCAATTATAACTGAATCATATTCTGGTTGTTTAAGCTTATTTGGTCTTGAAGGTAATAAACTAATAATTTTGGTTGATTTAGATACTAAATAAAATTGCATGATTTCACCTTTTAGTTCTTTTGATAACAATTCTTCGTAAGGAAATACTTTCTTATAATAATCGTCAGAAGAAATATCTTGAAATCTAATCAATGGAATCAATCTATATGTAGTTCGTTTCATTATTTCAATTTCATCCTTGGTCCATTTTGAAGGATCATGACTAATATTAGGATGTTGAGCATGTGTCCACTTAATCAAGTTATCCCAAACTTCAATTTCGTTTAATACAAGATTTTCTTGTTTGAGAATGAATTCAATCATTTGTGATGATAATGTTATAAAAGTATTATTTTTAAATAATACATCAGGAATTTCACTAATAATTTCTAAACAATAATTTCGTATAAGTTCAAATGTTTCACATTGAAAAATATTTTCAAGAAATTTAATCGCATTATTTTGGATAAACACTTTTTGATTATTAATTAAAAATTCTTGAATATATTTAACAAGTGAATATAATTCAAATTCATTTGTTATTTTTAATAGAGTCAAAATTTCTGATACACTTTCAACATTTAAATTGATTTTACCACAATATAAAAATCTATAAATAGGATATCGAATTAGTTTAATTTTTGTACAAGTTTAGACATGATTAAAATAATAAAAATAAAATAAAATACCTAAGAATATTTTCAAAAATTTGAGGAGGAATATTAGATTTCTTAAGAATGAATTTTTCATCCTTCTTTTCCTTCAAATTATTTCGAAAATAATTTGATTGACAGCAGAGAATGAGAGAATGAGCATAAATTTCTCGTACATTTGGTTCTTCACCCGCTTGTATAATGACATCATAATTTTCTTTCTTTTCAAAAAGTTGCTCAAGACCTCTCATGAGCTCTAGACAAAATTTTGTTTCCATTTTGGCATTTCAATAAAAAAAAAGAATTAAAAAATTAAGGTTTGAAAATTCAATATATTTACAATAATGATACCATTTTAAAAAATGTAAGTTAACTGGATAACACAATCTGAAATATTAAATATTATTCACAAATATTAATGTACAATTCAACATATATGAAAGGAAAATAATACATTATAATACGTCATTTTTAATTGAGCCACAATTTAATGTGTATATAAAACCATTGCTTATATAATAAATTATCAAAAAATTCTTTTTTACATTGTTGACTCATAATTTTTCTAAATGAATAATTATCTTCCCAGCAACTTTTCCATATAATCCATATCTGAAATATATGTAAATAGTTATTTGATATCATCATCTTATGTTTTTCTAAATTACTAATAAGTTTTAATGTAGACGAACAACCGGTTCTACCCTTTAAATTGATCTCGAGTAACCATTATACTTTATGTGCATTCGAACATAAGTTGATCAATTAATGATCGATTAACTATCATAATAAATTTCATTATTTTTTCCTAATAATCTGACCTAATCCATGATTGATTTTTTTTATAAAGAAATAAAAGAAATAAAATCAATATTTTATTTATGTTTTCAAAACAAGTCAGCTGAATTCACGAGTTAAAAAGACGCCATATACTGTAACTTTAATGTTTTAGTCGACCAATTAATCAATCAAATGTTGATCGAAGCCAGCATTTTGTATTCGATTAATCGATTGACTCGATGGAGAAAACAAATTTTAATAAAAAAGTTGAAAGGATAAATAAATATGTTAAAGAATAAATAGAATAAAAAAGTGATGTTATGATGTTAATGAAACCGGGTTTAAACGAATCAAATCGGGCCCAATCCGTTTATGTGCACATCCGAATTATTTTACCGTAATTCAGTCCACTGGCAATAATTACAATTTAGAAATTATTAATTAAATTGTTGAGAAATTATGATTAAATCGTTGAGACATTATGATTAGATCGTGAGAAATTATTGAGAAATCATTGATAAAATGCTACAATATTGATAATCACGTGATTTTGGACAAAGCAAGAAAATTTTCGTATTTGGCCCGAATTATGTCCTTATTTGGAAATTTTCATGATTTTATAAACTTTTATAATTCTGGTCACCGGTTACGATCAAAAACCGGTTCGGTTCCTACAGTACCTCTAGATCATTAATCGAATTTGATCTACCAATTAATCGATCACAACTTCTTTCAGTCAATTAAATTCCCTATGCTCGGCAATGTTAGGTTAGTGGCGCAGCGACGACAAATAAATAATTATCATAGTATTTTCAGGACGTGACAAAAAATATGCACAACTAAATTTTGATTAATTTTACTTTATTCAGAATGATAAATAATAAGTAAAATCCTTTTTTGATTATATCCTATTTTTGAATTATTCACTTCAATGACTTTGTAATTACTTCAATTTATACACTTGAAGTAAACCCACTAACAGATAATAAAATATATAGTTAGTTCAATTATTAGAAGGTTGGTTAGTGGTTTAATTTTAAGGGGTTGATTACATTATGCTCCTTTTAGTACAAATTTAAAGTTACAATAACATTTCAAATCATGATAAAAAAAAAATTCAAATTAAATTCAAGAACACAATATATTAAAAGAAGAGATAAATTTTCAAATCACTTTATACTAGTTTATATTAATCAGCAAAGAACAACACAAAACATTCATCTAATTTATTAAGCTACTTTCTATATGATATACTACGTAATCTTCTATCAGAAATTTATCTTTTATGTCTCTAATCTTTTTTTTTATAAATTTGTTATTTAACTAGATAAAAATCCATATTTATTCAAATGACTTAAAATTATTTTTGATTATGCAATTTCGCCACATTGTGAACCCTTCAATATCAAGAATTATAACCAAATACAGTATATGAAACTTTTTAGGAGCGAGTCCATCTCTGCTTCCTCTTAATAATAATTTAAATTCATATAGTAAATACAATTCTCCGCATAGAAAAATTTGCTTTTACTATCGATTTTATCAATCCATCTTGAAATTAAAGAAACAATATTTATATTTCTACAGTATATTTAGGAAGAAAAATATTATCATTTGGTTTACTATTAGAAACCAAATAATAAGAATCTAATAACTCTTCATAAAGTTTGAGAATTAAGTGATTTGGCATTTTGTCAGCGATTTAGTCATACATTCTGTGCAAAATTGTTGTTTTCCATTTCTTATATAGATTTCCAATCTATTAGTCTTTTTAGAATTATATCGATAATACTATACAACATAATATTTTTGATTTAGCTGCAAGTACCAAAAATATAATTAGTAAAATATTTGATAAGTGTTAGGAAAATGCGAATGGAACATCTATGGAGTTACTTAATTAATTTATTGATATAATCTTGTTAAATTCTCAAAATGTTTGATGAAATAATTTATTAAAAAATACTGGAATTTTCTTAAATGAACTGAACCTTTTACATTTTATTCAAAAATTAATTCAAAAAATTTTTTATTAGAGGCTTTGTTTAAAGTGACCTCTCAGTTTTCTTTCAGTCATTTAATTTTGATTGGCTGATATCTTGTCGTGATTCTCATTGAAAAATAAAAAATAAAACAAACATAATGCAGACCGGAATTATAGTACTGGGGTGAGTTATGATCAGAAATATTTAATTTGATTTTACTTGAGTTTCATTATCTAGACTCATTTCATATCTTGATTTAGCAAATTTGACTTGGTAAAAGGGGATTACAGTTTGCTAAAAACATTTGAATGATGATTTTTGTATTTGTACTATGCCTGTGGAATTAATCTAAACAAATAAAACAATAGATCAAATATTTTATTTTTAGTTCCTGCAGATTGTTATCTTTATCTTTATGAATTAGATAATATAATTGCCCAAAGATAGCAAATCTAAGGAAATTTTTATGTGGAGCCGTTATAATTATTAACTTCGACAAAAATAAACTAATAAGCGAAAATTTTTTAGTAGATTGATTGATTAATTTATTTTCAATATTCAATGTTTTATTGAAATTTTTTTTTAGTAGTTTAATCATAAATGTAAATTACACATTCTATGTTATTGGTTAGTCAAATTTTAATTTTTTTCTTCACAATATTGTTTTGACGAATATTTATTGCAAAACATTGAATTTACATGCATATAATGAACCTTAATATAGAATATATAATTTCTACACTAAGCCCCTTTATTATATACCAACCAAAGTATAATAACTAATAGAAATGAATAAAGTTCTAATCTAAACATTATCAACTGTTTAAATGAGCATAATAAATTGTTACCTCTTTATTGTAATATATTAACTTCTAAATCAATTAATTTAGAATCTTGACAATCTATTAAAGAAATAAAAAATTAGTAATTATTAGATTAATTATACAATACAATAACGATAATTTAAACACATTACCTTCATTATTTTCTTAATCATCAAGATATGTTGAAGTAACATTTGGTGAATTAATTGGTTTTGATAAATTTTTAAATATAAATGTTCTACTCGTATATATAGCTTCAGGGATTTTTTCATATGAAATTGAAATATTTGGAATCTCTTTATCAGCTTCTTTAAATATAGCTTTAATTTCTTTTCCTTTATATCCAAATTTTTCTTCTTCATCATCACAAAAATTCCAAAAATAAAATATATCATATAATTCACTGGCTGTTGGTCTTTGGTTTGGATTAGCATTCATACATTTATGAGCTAATTTCTTATAAATTTCAGGAGTTCCCTTTCCAAATTCTGGCCTANGNCCATTACATATATCTAATGCTAANNTNNAATNATGTTNTCTATCATAAAAAGGTGGTTTTCCAGATGATAATTCGGCCATGATTACGCCAAAACTATAAATATCAGAAGATAAAGTATATGGTTCTTTATTCAAAACTTCTGGAGAAATATATGGCAATACTCCACATATTTTATCATCTGATTTTTGTTCATTTGCTGGCCCAGATAATCCAAAATCTGAAATAAAAGAATTACTATAATTTTGTAATATATTTCCGCTATGAAAATCTTTATGAAAATATCCTAATTTATGTAAATTTGTAAGGTCCATTATTGAATAATATAAACAATTAACTTTATCTCTCCAAAAAATGTTATTAAAATTACTTGAAAGAACACATCTCAAATTTCCTTTATTTGCAAATTGCATAACCATCATAAACTCATTAGTTTTTGGATCTTTGGTTATTCCATAAAAATTTAAAAAATTAGTTTCTAAATTATAAAAACTCCAATGTATTTTTAGCTATTATTCAAATTTAAAAATAAATAAATAAAATTAATTTATATACTATTAAAAATTAATTATAATAAAAATTAGTTTAAATAATCAGCTGATATATTCTGTGATCCATTTAACCTTTTTAAAGCAACAGTTATAGGTTTAGGTTCTCTTTTTTTCCAACTTCCATCATCATATCTAACATATTCTGCTTCACCATCGATCCATGTTGCAGAATACACTTTGGCAAATCCACCTTCACCAATTTGTTTTATATCCTTAAATCTATAAAATGGAACCAATGCAAGAAATATTGGATAATATTTATCATCATCATCACCATGATAATATTTTGCATTATAAATCGTATCCTTAATAAATTCATCCATATAATGATTTCCGCTAGTCCATCCTTCTATTATGTGACGAGGAACACATTCTTTACACCATAATTTGTTGCGTGTGCTATAACAATCTTTATGATTTATGATTACTGAATTATCAGAAATTATCTAATTTTTTAAATTTGGACTTGAACATTATTGAAAAGTTTGACTTTGTAAAAGGGAATTTCACGTTTGCTAAACAGAATTAACGTTAATTTTGGCTTAAATGACCGGCCCATATGTAGTACATCCAAATTAAATGTTTTGAAAAAAAAAGAAATGATCAACTGCAGGTCCCAATTAATTTTTTTATAAAGTACTTGTATATGTTGTAGCCCAAACTCTACCCAGTCTTAAATGGTAAATTGAGACGTTAAACATTTAAAATTTACTAGCTCGATTTGGGATATGGTTAAATTTTGAACATTGGATTGTCCCAAAATCGAATTTGGGACATGGTTACGTTTGGGCTACAACATATATCATTTGTTTTTTAAAAAAAAATTTCATATCTGATATACAAACAAGTGAAAATATACTAATTTAAATAAAATAATTCTGAAATATTTTGACAAATAAAAAACATTAACGTAGCTAATTCCTATCATTATGATTTATTTGTCAACTAAGAAGTTTCTAGATTTTTAGCAATTGGTATGTATCAGAAATCAAAATGTGTACGTGCATCGTGTGGTACTGCGTGAAATGACTATTTTTTATAGCTACTTACTTTCCTTCCTTTTACAATAATAATATTTATAATATTTTGAATGATGATAAATTTTCTTAATTTTTAAAGGGTTTTATCGTCAAATTACAAAAATAAAGAATTATACTAAATATGGAAATATTTTTGGATACAAGATTTTTTTGATTCAAATGAAAAAGATCTTAAAATAATTTTAATATTGATGGAACATAATAATGAAAATGAAAATTGGAATTGGTTATCAATTTTAAATTGGATTTTTTTTTATGAATAGGGTATAAGTGATATCAACATTATTGATACAAATAAATCTTTAAATTTATATTTATTATCAATTGATAAAGATAGTAAAAATAAAAAAAAAAATTCCACTATATTTCGAACAACTTATTTTCATAATAAATAATGATATTATAAAAACTTTTAAACCAACTTTTGTATTATTTTAATAAATTCCAAAGATTAATTAATTGATTTTTTTTTCACACGAAAATAAAATTAAATTTTTATGATTTTTGTTATGATTTAGAACAATGTTTTTATACTTATTAGCTAGAAATTTAAAGTTATTCATGAGAATTGTACATGGATGTTTTCTCACAAATCAAGAAGATCGATAAATATCAACATTATCCAGATTATTACTGTAAAGCGATAAATCCATTTGTAAATATTTGTCCTGTTTATCAGAATGAAATCTTTGATTTCAAAATAGTGTGGCGTCCTATTAATTTGTGATTAGATTTGTGAATATCAATATTCGTCCAGTTTTCAAATCTTGTATTCTGGTAATTTTTTTTTCGTCTAAATAAATAAATTATGCTATAATTGTTTTGGTTATTAGAAAATGATTATAAAATATCCATTAGATTATCCAGTCGAAACAATTTACAAAATTTAAAAAATTATTATTTATTGAAAAAAAATATTTTTTATACATTTAATAAAATAAAATTAAAAATAAGAAATCTAATATTACTACCCATTTGTATCATTATCCTTTCTAATCATCCTTTCTAATTTATTTCTATTATTATTGCTTGTTTTTGTTGATTTTATTCATATATTTTATTTTTTTTATATCATCGTTCCTTTTTATTTCTGCTACCCTATTACATCTTTTATTCTCCCAATTTATTCCAAACTTTTTTCCATAATTAAGTGACTGGCATCTTTTTTCTAAGCCAGTATACTTTTCTTTGTTTATATGCATTTTTTCTTCAAGTTGTTCTTTCAATCTTGTCCCTTCTTTGACTTTGTCTTATCTATTTTTGGAAACTTTCTTTGATTTCTTCTTTATATATTATTATTGACAACCTATTTCTTTTATTATTCTTTTATAATCCAACAATTTATATTTCTTGTTGTCCTTTTAATCATTCACCAGATAGAAATATTTTCTTTTGCTTAATACTTCTTTTTATCTGTCTTTTTTTCTTTCATTTTCTTTTATTCCACCTTTCTCTTTCTGCGTTTTTTGTTATCTTGAGCTCATCATCACTTATTTGCTTTACCCGTATTATTTATCATTTTTTTTATTCTAATCATTTTTAGGTTTAATTTTCCACGTTTCAACATGTTGAAATGGATTAATTATCTTGAATATTTCTCCCTCACTTCCAGTGGTAAAGGATCAGAACATCTTCGAGATCTGGATTATCTCAGCAATTCTACATCTTTTTCAATACTTGAAATATTCATTCTCTGAAAGTAACTTTTCACCTAGCTATCTTTCATAAAGTTGGTGCATATTTCTTATTTTATCTTGTAGTATTTCTTGATATCTCCCATTACTGATCTTATTAGTCTTCAAAATTGCTTCATAAACATAAGGAAATGAAAAAGGGAATTCTAATCTAAACCAAACCGCAGATAGGAGATATTCGACTATCTAACCGGTCTTTCCTTGCCTGATACGAAGAAGACTTCTATATACAGTATAAGGAAGAGAAGGGGAAGTTTAAAGGAATTTAAAAAGAAATTAAACCAGCTCAGATAGGAGATACCTGGCTGGACCTTCCTTGCCTGATACGAGGAAGACCTCTATATACAGTATAAGGAAAGATAAAAGAAGGAGTTTAAAGGGGTAGTTTATTTTTAAGAGGGTTATAGAGAGAAAATAATAGAAAGAAAAGAGAGAAAAGAGTTTAAAGAAGAATCTGGTGAATCTAGTTTTTTAATTTAGAGAAAAAAAAATTGTAGGTATTTATAATACTTTTTTTTTTTACTTTGTAAAATTTACAAAGGATGTGTCATGAGAACTTATTATTATTGATTATGCAGTGTACTACTTAATTTAGATTTATTTGTTCATTTTTACTACCAAATTTATAATCATGGGCTAAAGTACTGTACATATGAGTCATAATACGCGTCGTGTATTAATTTATAATTATGTAATATTAGAAGATAATAGATTTTGAGTTACATAGTTTATAATATTAATTTTATTGTGTTATCAAACAAGTCATAATGAAATTTTATTAAGATATGAATCTTTATTGATGTTTTACCTATGGAATGTTTTTCTACATCACTGATTATTTTGTATCTCTGTTTTGGAGTTCTGATCATCAAATTATAACTTTCTTAAAATAGTTTAGATACAATTTTATTATTTTATAGACCCGTAAATTATGAAATAACCAGTAAAATTGGATTCGATGTTATTTCAATTTATAACAGTAACAATAATTATCTTAAATGTGTTCGGCTTCAGAAGAAATATGATAAAATAATCATAACTATTTTAGTCTTATGTGGTATCATTTTTCTTTCTAAATATTTAAATGTATTATTAGCGATCAAACAATAAAGCAATAAAGCAGTTACAGTATATATACATATTTTTAAACAATTAAATTCAAGAATCCTTCATTAAAAATTCTTTAAATATACTCATTCTATTATTTATTTTGAAAAAATTTCGCATTATTTATTGTAATGTCATCAAGAAATTTCGGACAAAGAAATTATGGAGGAAGAACACGCAGAATGTCACGATTCATAAATAATGCAAATAATAATATATTATTGAAATAAAAGCGACTAAAGTATAATATAGAATAAATGATCTCATAGAAATAAATAAAGTTTTAAAATTTCAATTTCAACTATTTAAAGATAAATTAAATGAAAATTCAGTATTGATTACTACTGTACAAATATCATAATGTTACCTCTTTATTGTAATGTATTAGAAACCTCTAAATCAATTAATTGAGAATCTTGAAAATCTATTAAAGAAATAAAAAATTAGCAATTGTTGAATTAATTATACAATAACGATAATTTAAACACAATACCTTTATTTTCTTCATCATTAAGATACTTTGAAGTAATAATAGATGAATTAACGGGTTTTGATAAATTTTTAAACGTAAATATTCTACTTGTATATATAGCATCAGGTATTTTTTCATATGAAGTTAAAATATTTGGTATCTCTTTATTAGCTTCTTCAAACATAGCTTTAATTTCTTTTCCTTTATATCCAAATTTTTCTTCCTCTTGGTTATTACCATAAATAGAACCATACCAAAACCGAATTATATCGTCTAATTCACTGGCTGTTGGTCTTTGGTTTAGATCAGCATTCATACATTTATGAGCTAATTTCTTATAAATTTCAGGAGTTCCCTTTCCAAATTCTGGCCTATGACCATTACATATATCTAATGCTAATTTATAATCATGTTTTCTATCATAAAAAGGTGGTTTTCCAGANGANAATTCGGCCATNATNACNCCAACACTATAAATATCAGANGATAAAGTATANGGTTCTTTATTCAAAACTTCTGGGGCAATATATGGCAATACACCACATATTTTATCATCTGATTTTTGTTCATTTGCTGGTCCAGATAATCTAAAATCTGAAATATAGGATATGGTTCCACTTTGTAATATATTTCCACTATGAAAATTTTTATGAAAGTATCCTAATACATGTAAATTTTTAAGGTCAATTATTGAATTATATAAATAATAAATTTTATCTTTCCACAGAATGTTGTTAAAATTACTTGAAAGAACACTTCTCAAATTTCCTTTCTCTGCAAATTGCATAACCATCATAAATTCTTCAATTTCTGGGTCTTTAGTCATTCCATGAAATTGTAAAGCCTGCCATTCAAAGTTATAAAAACTCCAATGTATTTTAAGCTATTATTCAAATTTAAAATTAAATAAAATTAATTTAGATTGCTATTAAAAATTAATTAAAATAAAAAATACACGTATAATATATACCTCATTTAAATATTCAGCTGACATATTTTGTGATCCATTTAACCTTTTCAAAGCAACTGTTATAGGCTCAGGTTCTCTTTTCTTCCAACTTCCATCATCTTGTTTAACATATTTTGTTTTACCATCAATCCAAGTTGCAGAATAAACTTTGGCAAATTCACCTTCACTAATTTGTTTTATATCCTTAAATCTATTAAACGGAACCCATTCAAGAAATAATGGATATTTGTCTTCAGTATGAACACTATGATAATTTGCATAATAAATCGTATCCTTGATAAATTCATCAATATCATTATTTCCACTAGTCCATCCTTCTATTATGTGACGAGGAGCACATTCTTTACACCACAATTTGTAATCATCTGGTTTATAACAATTTTCATGATTGATGATTACTGAATTATCAGAAACATTTAATTTAGATTCTACCTGAATTTCATTATTTAAACTCATTTTTATATTTTTATTCGTAAATTTTTACTTTGTAAAAGAGAATTTCACGTTTGCTAAAAAAAAATTGGGCGAATATATTGAATATATTTCAATGAGGATAAAATAAGTAATTGATGATCAAACAACAATGACAATCATTTACTATTGTTTGAAATTTTCAGACAATCGGAAATTTACGCTTGTCAGAATTAAACTCGTCATGTGATTTGTGATCAACTGCAGTTCCAATGAATTTTATAAACATTTTTTATAAACATGACCACAATAAACTTAATAAACAATAACAGCCGACTAGTTTATTTATTATTTATTTTACCATATGAAACATAAATAAATGATAAAGCTTATCCGTTATAGATGAATATAATGAGAAAATTTACTTTATGTTTTTTTTCTTTAACGCAAAAGCATCATAGCTAGATAATTTGAGTAAATATTACAAATCACGTGGATGAATTTTTAATAAAAATTTATATTCTATACATTTACATTTATGCTTAAAATATATTAAAGACTGAAATTATTTTGTGGGTAACTACAAAATTCTAGTCTGACAGAAGATAAAATTACGCCTTCTTGTATAGACTCCCCAGTAAACTCAAATTTTGGCGAGAGTGACCAATCAACCACCAAATACACTAAACTAAAATAAGTAATATTAATATTTCGAAACAATTGATTTCTAAATAGAAAATATCTCTATTTCGATTGAGTCATTGTACATTTCTTATTAAAATAGAATCGAAAAAGTTTATTATAATGATAATTTGAAACAGTTTCCGATGGATTATTTTTGAAAAATGAAACCGATAATCGACATCCATCCATCATTTATTATTTATTATAGAATTTTGTTACACTTATATAAATCATTTTCTTTATACACATTTTCTCAATGCGAAATATGTGATGGAGTTCTCTAGAAGATTCGCGTACAATACTAGGGAGATATAATAATTTTTTATATATTACCTACCTAATTATAAACTTAAAATATACTAATAAGGAAGTATTTTTCATAAAATGTTCCCTCTAAGAAGTTTGGTTGCGAAGTTTAAAATCGAGTTTACCATCATTCTAATCATCCTAAGCAATTTTTTTTAAATTTTAGTGAAAATTCTTGGTAATTTCAATAAATATAAATTTTGATTTTCGGAATTTCAGTAGGAAATCGAATATAGAAGGGTTAGGAGTTAGGGTTGATTGATGAACCGAAACTCGTGTTTGCATTTTAAGTTCGAACTGCAAGTAGAAATTACTTGTTGTAAACTTTTCAAAATTTTAACAGCCTTTCAAGTTTCAATACTTGTTTTATTGGATTATCCACCATTTGCTTGATATTCATCCAAAGAAAGGTTAAACATTATAAACAAGAAAAATTCTATTAATTGTTTCCTAATGATAAAATTCTTAAGAATAATAATTTATTTATAACGGGATCTACATTGGTTCCTATTATGGAATATTGGAATTTGCATTTTTTTTTGAATAAAAACTGCGCGTGTATCTTATATATTTGTTATAGAGCTCCGAAAATTATGTAACACATGTAGTTTATGGAGTTCTATGAGTTTACTTATGCTCAAAAATTGGGATTTGAAAACAGATTTTGAAATTTATTTAAAATATATTACTTTTGGAACGAGAAACATTGTGGATAAATTTGTTATGATCGTCAAAAAAGAAATTTTTTTTTGACAATTCTTATAGTGATTTTTGTGAATTGGATTTTAGGTGATAAATTTTGCAGATATGATTCTTAAATTGCAACGTAACATAATATTATTTTATTTTTTATTTTTTATTTAATAGAAATAATGTTAATTGTTGAAATTATTAATTTTTGAAGTTATTGTTAAACATCACGGTGATGGTCATCAGTGGGCAAAATTAAGATTAATGCTGGTAGGAGGATGATTAGAAATTATGTAATTTTTGCATCACCGCCTATATTTGGTTAGTATTTTTATTTCACAAAAAAAAA
>QKYT01000484.1:23282-35427 GCA_003550305.1 Glomus cerebriforme | reverse complement strand
GTGAACTATATACAAATGTGGATGAAAAATGGTGTAGATCGTGTCAAATTAATAATTTAAAAACAAATTTCACAAACTGGACCAGCGGAAATGAAAAAATTGATGATTTCATTCAAAAAAGGCAATTAAAAATTTATTATTATGATGATAAAATAGTTGAATGGATACCATACAATCAGTTTANTNATATTAAAGAAATAAGCAANGATAGTTCTGCTATAGTATATTCAGCAACATGGATGGATGGCTCATTAAATTATGATAAAAATAATGAGGTATATAAAAGGAACCAGAATGAAAATGTATCTTTAAAATGCTTACATAATTCACAAAATATCGTCAGCGAATTTTTATATAAGGTATGAAATTTTTAATAGATTTAATTCAAATATTTTTTTAATAACAAATTTTTTTTATTTTAATAGGTTAAATCAGCTCCAATAGAAATTTATTATGGAATTAAAATCTATGGAATATCTCAAAATCCAGATACAAAAGATTATGTTATGGTATTTAATAATGTGTATTGTGAAAAATGCGGTGAACTATATACAGATGTGAATGAAAAATGGTGTAGATCGTGTCAAATCAATAATTTAAAAACAAATTTCACAAACTGGACCAGCGGAAATGAAAANATTGATGATTTCATTCAAAAAAAGCAATTAAAAGTTAATTATTATAATGATAAAATAGTTGAATGGATACCATACAATCAGTTTAGTGATATTAAAAAAATAAGCAGAGATAGTTCCACTATAGTATATTCAGCAACATGGATAGATGGCTCATTAAATTATTATAAAGATAATGGAGTATATAAAAGNAANNAGAATGAAAATNTATCTTTAATATGTTNACATAATTCACAAAATATTGTCAGTGAATTTTTATATAAGGTATGAAATTTCTTAACGGATTTTATTTAAATATTTTTTTAATAATATAATTTTTTATATTTTATTAGGTTAAATCAGCTCCAATAGAAATTTATTATGGAATTAAAATCTATGGAATATCTCAAAATCCAGATACAAAAGATTATATTATGGTTTTTAATAATGTGTATTGTGAAAAATGCGATGAACTATATACAAATGTGGATGAAAAATGGTGTAGATCGTGTCAAATTGATAATTTAAAAACAAATTTCACATACTGGACCAGCGGAAATGAAAAAATTGATGATTTAATTCAAGAAATGCAACTAACAATTAATGATTATAATTATACAGTATTTGAATGGATTCCATACAATCAGTTTAATGATATTAAAGAAATGAGCAAAGATAGTTCCGCTATAGTATATTCAGCAATATGGATAGATGGCCCATTAAATCATGATAAANATAAAAAAGCATATAAAAGAAAACAGAATGAAAAAGTTGCTTTAAAATGTTTATGTAATTCACAAAATATTTCCAATGAATATCTAAATGAGGTATGAAATTTCTCTATAAATTAAAATATTTAAAATATTTTCAAAATACTTTATAACACTATAATTTTTTTATATTTAATAGATTAAATCATATTCTATTGAAAGAAAAAACTATATGCGTATTCCTTCAATATATGGAATATCTCAAAATCCAATTACAAATGATTATATTTTGGTCTTTAAATATGATGAATACTGTGAAAAATGTGGGAAACAGTATACAGATATATTTAGTAAATGGTGTAGGTCATGTCAAACAAATAATTTAAAGATAAACCTTACAAAATGGACCAGTGGAAATGTAATAATTGATGATTTAATTCAAGAGAAGCAACTAAAAATTGATTATTATAATGATAAAATANTTGAATGGATACCATACAATCAGTTTAGTAATATTAAAGNAANAANTAAAGATAGTCTTGCTACAATATATTTNGCAATATGGACAANTGGCTCATTATACTATAATAGTAATAAAAAGACATATATAAGAGAACAGAATGAAAAAGTCTCTTTAAAATGTTTACATAATTCACACAATATTACAAATGAATTTTTAAATGAGGTATGAAAATTTTTTCTTAATTTAATTTATTATTATAAATACTTTTAATATAATAATAAATTTTTATATATTTAATAGGTTAAATCAGATTTTACTAAAATATGTGGGATATCTCAAAATCCAGATACGAAAGATTATATTATTGTTCTTCAAGATGGATATTGTGAAAAATGTGGTGAACAGTATACAAATATATATAGTAAATGGTGTAAACCATGTCACATTGATAATTTAAAAATTGCAAACTGGACTAGCGGAAATGAAAAAATTGTTGATTTAATTCAAGAAATGCGATTAAGAATTATAAGTTCTAATGATATAGTGTTTGAATGGATACTTTACAATCAGTTTGAAAATGTTAAAGAAATAGGAGAAGGTGGCTTTGCTAAAATATATTCAGCAATATGGANAGATGGCCCATTAGATTATAATCATAATAAAAAATTATTTGAAAGAAACCAAAATGAAAAAGTTTTTCTAAAATGTTTTAATAATTCACAAAATATTACAAATGGNNTTTTAGAAGAGGTATGAAATTTCTTTTTAAATTTAATTTTAAATGCATTTTCAATATAATAATTATTTTATGGTTTGATAGGTTAAATCATATTCAATCAATAAAAATGATAATGATATTCTTCACATATATGGTATATCTCAAAATCCATGTACAAAGAATTATATCATGGTTTTAAAAGATGAATATTGTGAAAAATGTGGTGAACAGTATACAGATATATATTATAATTGGTGTAAGCCATGTTGTTTAAATTATACGAATAGAAACAGCAGAAATGAAAAAATTGATAATTTCATTCTAGAAATGCAATCAAAAATTAAAAGATGTAATGATATAGTATTTGAATGGATATCTTATAATCAGTTTGAAAATGTTAAAGAAATAGGAGAAGGTGGCTTTGCTAAGATATATTCAGCAATATGGACAGATGGTCCATTATATTATGATGAAAATAAAAAGGTATATAAAAGAAGTCAGAATACAAAAATTGCTTTGAAATGTTTATGTAATTCACAAAATATTTCCAATGAATTTTTAAATGAGGTATGAATTTTTTTTATAAATTAAAATATTTTTAATATTTGTTATACTGAATTATATAAATAACTATCTTATAGGTTAAATCATATTCAATCAATAGAAATGATGATATTCTTAGAATATATGGAATATCTCAAAATCCAGATACAAAAGATTATATTATGGTTCTTGAATATGCAGATGGTGGAAATTTTAATGATTATATTNTTAAAATTTATTATTGGAAGGAAAAATTACAAGCAATATTATGTACCATTTTAGGTCTTAAAAAAATTCATGAGAATAAAATGATTCATCGTGATTTTCATACAGGAAATATATTATCATTACATAAATATGGTAACTATTATGGTCATTCTAAAGATCCTTATAGTAAAATGTATATTTCAGATATGGGANTATGTGGAGAAGCTGGTAATGTGGATGAAACAAAAATTTATGGAATTATGCCTTATGTGGCTCCTGAAGTATTATGTGGAAAANCTTATACTCAAGCNGCAGATATATATAGTTTTGGTATGGTTATGTATTTTGTAGCAACTGGAAGACAACCTTTTGAAAACCGTGCACATGATCATGAATTAGCATTAAATATATGTAATGGAATTAGACCTGAGATAAATAAATCAGAAGTACCCAAGTGTTACATTGATTTAATGGNAAAATGTTGGGATTCAAATCCAAATAATAGACCAAATGCCAATGAAATAGAAGAATCAATTTTATTATTTTATTTTTCATATGTATCATATTATTATAAGACATTTAATTATTGGAACACTGAAAAAGAGGAAATATTAAAGCAATTCAAAGAAGCAGATGAGTATAAGAAAGCAAATCTTTTACCTGTTAAAAATAATCAATCAACCACTCATCCAGAAGCTTATTATAAATCTCGAATACTTAATCCATTTACAAAAGATCTTCACCATTCAGTAGAAGTTATTGATTTTACAGAGTAAGTACATTCAGTTACAGTATTTCTGGTTTTTCTTAATTAATGAATTTAATCAATTTTTTAAATTATTTTTATAGATTATCAATTGCAAATGAGAAATAATCAATTAGAAAATGAAAATCATATTTATACTTTACACTTGCTTTTTTTATTAAATATTTGTTTTTATTTCATAATTGTATTTTGATATAATAATTTATTTTTTTTATCAATATGTAGTTTTTTTGTTCAACACTGATTATAGAGTATTTGTAAACCTCTTTATCTATATAATAAAATCAGTTTGTAATTGAGCAAATCACTTTAAAGTCATTATACAAAATTAAAAGTCATTAAAAATTTGAATATAAAAACTTTAAATAATTTCACTCGTAGTGCGTTACTACTTGTAAGTTGTAACGCCCCTACCAGCCTCCCAGCATTAATCTTTAGAAATGTAAAAATAAATTATTATTTAATATTAATCTGAATATTTTAACTGTTAATCATTTTATATTTACATTTAACAACTAAAGTAAAGCATTTCTGTCTTTAATTTGAACAATAAAAATGAATTTTTTTTTGAGAGGAATTTCTATATATGGAACAAAGATAAGTCTTCTACCATTTCATATACGAATTACAAATTAAGAAACATAGCCTCTTTAATCAAGGGCCAGCTGCCACAAGCAAAAAGCAAGAGAACAAAGAATGAGGATTTTACTAAATAAAAAAATAACATAGATATAACATGGCATTTAACTTGCTTTTGTAGCTGCATTCATGAACTCTTTTGTTTAGTTATTTGTTTCTTAAAGAAATTGCAACAAAACTAACATAAATTCTATAAAAAAAAAGTTGCGTATTATGTCTAGTATTGTTAAGTTTATGGTGTTTGATATTGCAATGATGAGCCAGATATATTATAATACTTAATGAACAAAAAAAAAATAATGTCATAGATAAGTATTTTCGGTAACTAACATAAAGGGAAAAATGCTTTGATTCATTAATTCGTGAATTATACAAGATGGAGTAATCATTGTAATCTATCAAAGGAAATGACAATTTTTTTGCCTGTGCTGGTTCCTTTTCATAATGAATAGCATATTCCTTTCAGGAAAACACTAGATAAAACTCACCATATATGCTTATTTTTTTTTGCTAAAAAAAGCTAGTGCAACTACTAATCTATCTCTTTTATTCATGTCCAGGGAACTTTTTTTTCATTATTTTGGCATCTTTAAAAAAGAAGATTTATGGATAAAACATGTCAAATGATATGAATAGATGATGTATCAAACTGGTTATGGTCCCAGTTCCAATAATTTTTCAGAAAATTCGGGTAAACCGGTTTCAGATTACGCGTTTAAAACGGCTGTAACCGGTTGCTAAAACTTTGATGTGAGTAACTCTGGCCAGAATTATGACCGGCCAGAATCATGAAAATTTCCAAATAAGGGACGTCTAAAGCGGCGCAGAATCACGTGATCATAGTCATATCTGTCACCCCGCGTTACACCTTCATTTTCCATTTTTCCTAAGTATTCTAGGGACTTAAAATTTTTCGAAAGGTGAAATCCTATTTATCACCTGTTATTTGTGACATGCATAATTTCTTAGTGCCATAATTCCGGCCAAAAAATTTTACTAAAATCACGTGATTCTGCTCCGCTTTAGACGTGCCCCAAATAAGGAAATTTTAATGACGTAATTCGTGCCAAATTCAAAATTACCAATATTTTCTAATAAAAATGATTTCCACTAGAGTTAGTATCATAATTTCTCATAATTTCTCGATATAAATTATCATATTTCCTCAATAACCATGCGCTATAATTATTAATCATCATAATTTCTCTAAAAATAAAATTAAATCATAAGAGTATGCGTCACGTGTTTTATTTATAACATAAACCCACTATCTAATTTTGAACTCGAGAAGTTTTTACAACTAAACATGATAAAGTCAGTTAAAGATCAATAGTTTGATTGATCAAGTTGAAATATAAATATTCGCCATATTATAAATTAATGTTGAAAAAAGATTTTTATTTATTAAAAAAGTATTAGTTGTTTAATAACAAAAAGAACCACAAAAAACTAATCTAATAAAAGATTCTGAAGCGAAAAACCTTTTCTTTTGTTTGAACTTGTAATTATTGGTTTAACTTGCTACTGCTTTTGTAAATTTACATTAGGACTATCAATTAAAAAAATTCATTTAAAATATATACTTTAAAAGTAGACTAATTTGTTTATATTTTCACTACTGTAAATGACGATTGATTGGGTAAATTCAAAAAAAAAAATAATCTTATTTTTAAAAACATTTAAAATTCTAAAAAAGTTTGTTCTCGCAATTAAATAATTATTTATGTATATTTTAAAAGGTTTTTCTCAAAAATATTCTTTTTAAAAAAATAAATAGGTGAAAAATTATTGCTTATTCTATTTTATCAATTTTTTATAGAATGGATTTTTACAAGTATTTGGTTTATCGATTTTTTTATAGTACTGTATGTATTTTACAATATCTATTTATTTTTTTTTTCAATAAGTCTCAATATAATAATTTGTGTATAACGTGTACGACTATTAAAATATTTTTACAATATACATTAAGGAAGTCCAACAAATAAAATGATTAGTTGATAAGTAATAAAACATTTTTCAACTGGAAAATGTCCAATATTTATTTATTTTTATTTTTATTTTAGATAAAGACTAGTTATCAGAGTACAAAGTTAAAGAACTATGAACTTTAGCTGAATCTTTACAGAATGCTCGAGAATCGTTTTCGCCTATACAAGGGGAAAGAAAATGAAGGGAAGGATAATATTTATTTTTATTTTTATTTTAGATAAAGACTAGTTATCAGAGTACAAAGTTAAAGAACTATGAACTTTAGCTGAATCCTCGCGAATCGTCTTCGCCTATATAGGGGGAAAGAAAACGAAGAGAAGAATAGGCAAAGCTTCTTCCGTGACAAATCGGGAATTGCAATAGCAAATTAAAAGAAATAGTTGTTTATAATTAATTAATCATGTGATTTGTCAAAAAAAAGTATTTTCCTTAAAAATTATCTGAACAACAACTTTTTTAACATAAGAAAAACTTTTTTCTTTTCGCAAATTTACATATAGAGGTGATTAAATATACAAGTTAATCTAACTTTTTTATAATAACCATGAAAATGATTAGACCCGATGATAATCACCGGTGATGACAATCACAGTCGGTAAGATTATTCCTTAAACAGTAAGTAATTTGCGGGAAATTTTACATTAAATTAGCGCTCATCTATTTTTAGGATTTATTTTATTATTTCAGACGAAAATCTAACTATAAGTAACTCTAAAATATTTACAATTAATGTGTGCTAGATTAAAACTTTAGATGAGCCATCTATTTTTAGGGACGATTGTTAAAATTTTTTTTTTCGATCACAACGTTAGATCACCTGAAGATGATTATCAATTTATTTTTTTTTTCAAAATGGGATCAATTTAATACAACTATTCATTTATTCTCAAGAATAAAAAAATAATACTTAAAATAGAATTTTAAGTTCACCTTTATAATAAAAAAAAAATATAATAGAAAAAGATTGAAATGGGACGGTATTTTTTATTAAAGAATTGAAAAAAGTATGGTAAAGTTCTCTTATCATTAAATCATGATTTCCATTGGTCCATTCTTTTATTATGTAACAAGTAATGAAACAAAAAAAAAAATTGTTTGCAAATTTTTGTATGAATATTTATCGAATTAGAAACTTTATCAGATGTATTTTAATACAAATATTATTTTGGATTTTCTTTTATTACCAAGTTAGCAAATAGTGGCGTTTTATTTTTTTTATTATGGTAGTAAAATAAAAAATGTTGGCGTTTGGGCGTTTACGTTTCAATGAGAAATAAAAAAAGGGAATATGGAATAAAATCATGTGATCATATCACAATAATTAGTAATTGGTAAATGGTAATAAAAAAAACTACCGCAGTTAGTATTTTCGATCACCAAATAACGTGACTTAATAAATCATGACGGAAACTCCGTTGAAAAAAATTTTAATAATGTGAACAAAGACTTTTTACGTTTTAGATTATGAGAGAACGAACCTTCTCGGAATTCAAACCAAAAATGTATAAATAATGAATGTAATATATATTATATAGTTTATTGAAATTTAAAATAATATTTTGAAGTTTAAATCTAAATATGGAAGAGAATAAAATTAGTCAAAACGAATGAAAAAAAAAAAAAAAATGAAACACAAAAATTTGAATATAAGAAAGGTTTAGATTGGAATCATTATATTACTTAAAAAAGTAAAAAGAATTTTCATTATTTAATTAACTAATATGTATTTCTATTTAATCTTTTTTTTTAAACGGAAACGGGAAGAATTTGAGAGGGAAATCATTGTAATTTAGATAATCCAAAAAATTATCAGATTAACGTACAAAGAATTATATATAAAACAAAGAAAATTATTATATGTAGAAATGCATGATTGAATATCGGAAGTGGAAATCGGGCGTCACATAATTGTAATTATAATAATGGAAGTATTAAAATGGGAAATGATCTTTAAATAATAAAAATAGATCAATCTAAAAATCTAAAAAAAAAATTATTACTAAATATTGAAAAAAAAAGTGGCGGATGAAACGTTTCAAAAACTTTTTTTCAATGGCGGAAATAAAGTTTTTTTTTGGAGGGATCGGAGTTAAACCCTTTATTCTTTAAAAAATAGTAAAGATCATATCAGATATACATTATATACATTAGTAATGAAAAGTATGCATAAAATTATATTAGATAGAGGAACCGAGAATCCGGAGTTACTATTATAAAACCCAAGAAATTGGTAACGATCATCAATTGAAGTGTTGCACAATTATATGTATATTTATACACTCCGCATAATCAAAACTCTTGGCAATTTCTTGGCGTCAATTTCGGTAATTTGTAATTAGGATGTGTTACTTCATTTAAGGTACAAAGATACAAAGATGCACAAAAGATCAACTTTTTATATCTTGCAGGTATATAAAAAAATATATCGTGTTTCCTTGATTTAGATTGTTTATATTAAGCACTTCACTGTTTGTATTTAAGGAAAAGTTGGTAATTTGAAATGGTTTAGCAGTTTATTCAACATATGAAAATCCTATATCCGGAGTTGAATCTTCTTATCATTGAATTTCATCATAAAAATTATTTAATTGGTATTTTTGTTAAATTTGTGACTACCTTGAATGAATTTGAAAATGAATGGTAATTTTTTTTTATTGTTATTTATATTAAGTAATGAATTTTATTAAATTTTAATTTAATCGATATAATTTAAAAAAAAAACATTTATGCAATCTATTTAGTTTTATTCCGAATTGTCCGATTTTTTGTGATTTTTTCAATTTTTTTTTTTTAAAGAAATATATCGGCGGTTAAATCCTTTTCCAGAAATTTTAACTTTTTAATTTTATTTAATTTTATTTATTTATTTTACTTTATTATTTTATTTTATTATTTTATTTTATTTTATTTTATGTAAATTGTTTCAAAATTCTTAATTTGTCGTTAATTTTTATACATGTGCTTCAATGACTTTCAATGATTGTTACAATCATAAAAATTTTTTATAAATTGAAGCTGGGAAATTCGAATTTTGTATTTTCCCTTTTTTTTTGAGTTCCGGAAGAAATCAACGTTTTTTAAGGTTCAATTCATTTTTGAACAAACACATTCATTCATCCCTTTATCCCTCCCTAAAAATCCTTTCTCTCCGCATACGTGTCATACGTACATACATTACACATTAATATTTAAATCTCTCTTTTATTNTTTTTACTTTTTTCTTAAAAAAAATCTTTCCAAGAGAAAATTTTTTTTTTTTTTTTTAATAATAATAATCAAAAAAAAAAAAATGAAGGTCAAAGCTTCTCTTTGTGTTTTCGCATCATTATTTTTGACTTTTTCGGGTGCAGAATTAGCAGGTAATTGGCCACCACTTGATCAACCTCCACCACCTGTAGCTAAATGGACCGCTTTAGTTGATCAAGCTAAAGTTCCTAACGCTCCTTTGGTAAAAACTGTGGGACAGTGTGCTGATAAGGACACTTTCTGTAACTGGAGTTGTACTGGTTGTACTCGTCCAGATTCTGACGTTACCAAATGTCCAGAAAAAACAGGTTAGTAAATAATCTTTTTTTTTTTTTTTATTATTTATTTAATGAATTTTTTCTAAAATTATATTTTTATTTTATTTGAAAACAGATTGGGGTCTTACTTTTGATGATGGTCCAACGTAAGTTTTTTTTTTTTTTTATTAAAATCGCGTTCATATATTAGTGATTGGCGTCGCGATCATTTTTCTTTTTGATAAACATTTTATTCATTCATTTTTATTTTTATTTTTTTTATCCTTTTTTTTTAGTGAATTTACAAATACTCTTTTAGACTTTTTGGAAACAAAAAATGCCAAAGTAACATTTTTCGTTATTGGATCTCGGGTAGTTGAAAACCCCGAAATCTTGCAAAAAGCAGTAAATGCCGGTAAGTTAATAATCATTTTAATAATATATTTATTTATATACACATATTAAAAACATATATTGATTTTAAAAAAATTTAGGACATCAAATTGCGATCCATACATGGTCTCATCCAGCTCTTACCACACAATCCAATGAGCAAATCATTGCAGAACTCAAATGGACTGAAGCAGCTATCAAAGCAGCTGTAGGAATTACACCAAAATATATGCGCCCACCTTTCGGTGATTATGATGATCGTGTTAGAGGAATCGCAACTCAACTTGGATATAAAATAGTTATTTGGGATGAAGATACAAATGATTGGATGTCAGCTGATGATAAAACTTTCCAACTTACATGGATTGAAGGAAATTTCACTCAATGGGTTAAACAACCTTCCACTACTGGACATATTTCATTAGAACATGATTTATACAAACAAACAGCCGAAAGAGCCCAATTGGCTGTACCCATTGTACAAGGTGCAGGATTTACTATTAAACCTGTAGCCGTTTGTACAAACGAACAACCTTATCTTGAAAATATTAGTTTAACAGGTTCTGCAGCAGGTCCCGCAGCAGGTAAAGCAGGTAAAGCTCCAGCTGCAGCTCCAGCTGCAGGTAAAGCTGCAGGTAAAGCTCCAGCAGCTGCACCACCAGCTGCAGCACCAGCTGCATACCCATCCCCAGCAGCAGATCCAGCTTATCCACCTCCTGCATCAGCTCCTACTTCTGCATATCCATATCTTGTTGGAGACGCTCAATCATCACCTTCTGCTACACCTGCTACCACAAATGGCGCTTCATTAAATACTATTAGTTTATGGTCATTTGTATCTTTAATTGTAGGATCTTTCATGTTCATTTAAATCACAAAAGAGTATTTTGTTTATAAATAATAGTACAAATTCATCTTTTTTTTAATATTTTTGTATACATAGAATTTTTTTTATATAATAATGTTTATTAGAAAGCAAATATAATAATAAAAAAAATTAGTCATTAGATTAATTTTTTTTTTTTATTATTTTGAGAGCTAATTTTTTTTTTAATAATAATAATAATAATAATAAATAAGATTGGGATGAATGGAATACGTTTTTAAATTCTTATTTTTTAATTTTTTTTTTTTTTGATTTGAAAAAAAATATATATAATTTTGTTCATCATTATTGTTATTATTTGTTAGGATTTTTTTTTTTTTTAACAAAAAGTAATAATAATAATAATAAATGAAGATGCGTTGATTTAAAGTCGATTTAAGGATGTTTTCCAAATTTATGAATTGTGTAATGTTAAAAAATGAAAAATTGTGACATGAAAAAAAATGTGTATCTGCAAAATCCTGTTTATTGTTGTACTGTACGTCTGTGTACGTCTGTGCTTGTACAACACTACAACTATCCTGATAATGGTAAAATAGAAAGTTATTGTTTCATAAAAAAATCCTTATCTTCCTCAATTGAACCAATAAGAAAAAAAAAACAATTGTTTTTTTTTGTCGTGATTTCCTAAATAGTAAATGAACTATTAACATATGAACTGTGAATGACAAAAAAAAAAAAAAAAATCCATTTTTCATTTTTTTTTTTTAT